>JAJVSH010000001.1:596265-665014 GCA_021460005.1 Tetramorium alpestre
ATTATATATTGTAAATATATAATATAATTTTAACATATTTTTTAAAAGTACAATTAAATATCTCATTATAAATTATCTCGTTCTTTTATATATAAAAGCATTAAAGCAAGAATTAAGTGTTGAAGAATCAATCTTTTACAAAATATTTCACATTTTAAATCACAATACAGTCACGATATTTTGTTAATTATTGATTTTCGTATATAATGATTCTATTTTAATATTTGTATGNATGTACAGAATGATTGAAAAAAATCTTGAATTGTGGAAAAAAGAAGTTACATTTTAAGAAGCCATACAAATAATTTCTGATATTTAATGTTTAATAGAAGAACGCATGTTTTTCACTTTAGATCTTTATTCGAAACATTTTATTTCTTGATGAAGAATTGAGAGATATCTATTTTAATCAAACGTATGTGTGTATATTTTGAATACATTCTTACGCACGCGCATACTTCGAATTGCATGTACATTCCGGTTTATAATAAATAACTCGAGGACGAATATTCCAAGATTCATTTATCAACACATTCAAACACTAACACTCGAAAGATTGTTTAAGTAATATGAATACGCAACATAGATGTTTTTTTTATAAGAGTCTTGCTAAAAATCGTGCAAGAATCGCGAGTCGTCATATATTTATTTATATTACAGCGATATCATGGCCACCGATGGAGGGTACATTTGGATCGTCCAAGTCCTCGCATCATCGGGCCGTCCGCGACGTGTACGACTTTAGAATGTCGAATTGGTTCGTTGGAGCGGCAAATAGCCCGAAGGATTTAGCGATACTGATCGATACCGCGACCTACACGTCTGATCGAAATCGACGATTGACAATAGCTACGGTGAGAGTCATCCTGGATACCCTAGGACCGGACGATTATGTGAATATATATCGCTACGGGGAGAACGCTGAAGAGATCGTGCAGTGCTTCAAAGATAGCCTGGTGCAGGCATCGCCCGAGAATGTTCACGAAATGAAGGTGGCCTTGAGCACTGTGAAACACGAAGACATCGCGGCCAACATATCAGCCGCGCTCAGCACCGCCTTCGAGATCCTTCACAAGTACAATCGCACTAGCCAGGGAAGCCAGTGCAATCAAGCCATCATGCTCGTTACCTCCGATACCGACAGTCCACCCACGGAAGTGATAAAACGTTACAATTGGCCGCATATGCCCGTGCGGCTTTTCACCTATCTCATCGGTGGCGACAAGAGCCCCGATCTCCAAAACACGGCCTGCACCAATAAAGGTAAATGTTATACGTTGAATAGTTGAATTCACAGGTGTATTAAGGTGTCTCATAGTCATTGTAATCACGAAAGGGATGATTCTACACGAAAAAAGAAATGAAATGACGTAGTTTTTTATACAAGATTTCGTTTTCGAGAAAAATGATTTTGAAAATTAGAATGTTAAAGACATTTACATTTTTTTTATACTTTAAATTATTTCAAAGGATTTCTCGTACTACAGGTACGATAACTAAGTATCCATCTTTTATTATGAGAGACAGTTCTTTATTTTAGGTTTGCGTCTTTTATATTTATTTTTTTCCAGAAAAAACTTTTATCTTTTATTTCTATGATAAATCCTGTAAATTCCAGTCTTGTGAAGTTTTTATATTTAACGATTTTATCGTGCAACCAAAGAATATATGTAAATGCTGTGCTTTGTGTTGATTGAGAACATATTGCCTATGCTTCGCTCTATATATATATTTTATGTAATATTGAAATAAAGCTATATTTCTTTTTTGTATAGCTGTTTTAGTTTATAGAATTTTTTTTACATAAACTACTTTTTTTCTATATAAATATATATGTATACTCAGAATAAAAATACTTATAATGCATTTGTTTGTCGGAGTGGAGATAGAAAGGTGAGGAGGTTCTTTATTTTTCTCAAAAAGATATGGTCACTAGAGGCTAGTAAATTTGTTTTGTTAATGACTATCAAAATTTACAGAGTGATAATAGGTACCGCTCAGAGTGATAATAAATACCGCTCATGGATAGATAAAGAACTTTCGTATTCACAAAGAAAGAATCGAAAGTGTTTCTCTCTGATTTTGATGAGCTTGAAATATATTTAACTTGAAATAAGGCATGCATTTAAGGGGTGGAATGCTTCTCTAAAATCGGTTTTTTTTATTCCAAGATGAATATCATTGAAACTATAAAAGATAGAGCAAAATTTTTTGATAACAATTGAATAGTTTACAGAGTATTTTAAAATTATGGAAAAATTTTTTATTTTTTAAAATATTCTTCACCACATTTTTTTCAAAATTTTGAAATTTTTTAATCATCAAATTAAAGATTATTTTATTATGAATTCAACAATGTATTAAGAAGTTACGAATGAAGTTACATCATTTTTGAGAATTAATTATAAATATCTGCGTATACGCTACTTGACGTAACACATTCTGTTTGCAACCTTCCCATAATAGAAAATGACGATGAAAAACACATTTGGAAGTTATTTTAATTGTAGAAATTTTTATTAGGTACAGCCAGAACATTACAGTAACATTTTAATATACAAATAATATCCGACTATAAATAATTCCTAATTGCAGGCGTGACAGAATATAAAATACCTACTGTCGCTTTGTGAGCACTAGCTTTCAGTACGTGACATCGTTTTCTCATATATTATTAATCACGCGATTTTGTAGGTACGTATACATATTTTAGAAATGTCTATTATATGTATTTATATTTCTCTTACTGTACTTATATTATTCTTTTATTTTTATCACTTTTTTAAGATCAGTTAGGTATGACATGAAAGTCTGACTTTCTTTTTTTTTCTAATAGTATTGTGAAGAAACTTGGAACTTTCTATAACTTTGTTTGAAAGTTTAATGAAGAAGACGAATAATTTTATGTAATAAAGGATCTATTTTTTAAGTATATTCCACAAAGTTATAGATAGTATCAAGTTTTCTCGAAATTCTATACAAAAAAAAAATAATAATCCAGGATTTTATGTCATAATTGATTTTAAAAAGCTATGAAGCTAAAATTGTAAAAAAAGTATAAATATTAATAGACGTTCCAAAATATTTGTATACTTTCCTACAAAATCGTAACGAATAGTTTACGAGAAAACAATATCAATTTCTGAATGTTAACGATGCCAATTATTGAATGTTAACACTTGCGAAGCGACTGCTATTTTATATTATTTTATGCCTGCGTTTAGGATTTATTTAACAATCGGATCTTATTATATATATTCAAATTATTATCAGAGTGATGTTTTTCATGTTTTGATGCGCAATAAGAACTTCTATAATTAGAATGTCTTCCAAATGTGTTTGTCATGTGTCGTCGTCTTCTATTATAAGAAAATGCGAACAGAACGTGTTGCGTAAAGAATCAAGCGCAAACGAGCACGGATAATGTATATATGAAAATATGTCTAATTTTTGAAAATAATATTTCATAATTTAACTTTATCATACATGGTTAAATGTATAATAAAATAATCTTTAATTTAATGATAAAAAAATTTCAAATTTTTAAAAAATGAAGATATGTTTAGAAAAATAAAATTTTTATTATAAAGTTCTTTTCTTTAAAGTTAGTAAAGCCATTTAACTTTTATCTAATAAAATTTTTTCTATTTTTTTATCTTTTGTAATTTCGACAATATTTATCTCGAAATAAAAAAAAACCAATTTTTTTCAGAGGGGTGTTTCATCCCTTAACAGTGCGTATGGTCATGTATTAAACAAATATGTATCCCTAATTTTAAGCTAGAATACAACATATTTCAAATTTATCAAAACTGGAGGAGGACACTTTCGATTCTTTCCTTCTCTACCTACTTATATCTACCATGTTACATCTATTAGCAAGCACTGTGTTCATAAGAAAACAACATTGTATTGAAAAAATGATATTGACATATTTTACGCAACTCTTTTTCGTAATTCGTAAATCGTTTTAACTTTTATTAAAAACAGAATGTTATATTATTTTGATTACTTATTTTACTTATATACCACCTTGTTAGTTATTAAAACTACTGTTGAGACAGTAAGAAGCAACAAGAAAAGGTTAAAAATTATTTAAGGATATAACAGAGCATGAGTATTAATTTTCTTTAGCTTCAAAATTGTTTATCTGAAAAATGCAGCCTTGGAAAATTTTACTATATTTTTTATTTCTTCGTGTAAGATTTGCTCTCTCTCCTATATATATATTTTTATTGTATTTTTATTGTGTACATACATATGTGTACATTCAGTTACGAGACATTGTAAAAATTTGTAATATTATAATTTTTAAAAATTTAAACTAGCTAACTTAAGTCTATTTGGAAATATAGTATTAAGAATAATACAGAGAAAAAGGTTTTGAAGCGTAATTTAAAGATTGAGAGATAAAATTGAGAGATATCTTAATTATAATATTGAATACTTAAGAAATATTTAACAAAATTTTTATGTATTCTAATATTAATAATGTTGATTTCGTAGGATTTTACGCGAGAATAACGAACGCGGACGAAATCCATAATAAAATTTTCGAGTACGTGAAGGTTTTAGCGCGGCCTATGGTGCTCTATCAGCATGACCATCCCCTTCACTGGAGTCCCGCTTACGTAGGTGGAAAAGTAAGTGTTTCAATTTACATATATGGAATAATTGTTAATTACATCATACTTTATGGATTGTTTATAAATATCAGTAGTTTCCTGTTGCCATATGTATGTATCATAATAATTCTGTAGCGTTTTTACATTAATGACAATTGACCTTCAGAGTAGTAGATACGGCAGAGAAAATCGGGGCCAATTGATGACGTCTGTGACAGCTCCGATTTTAGATCGCCGGAATTATACGGTAATTATATTTTAAAAGCAATAGTTGCATGGCGGAGGCGCTTTTCAATATTTGCGCGAGCGCTATTTTAAGTTAAGTGTGCGTGAAGTAATATACAAATAAAGTGTACTTCACCTTGTTATATTATCGTTCTAAGGTGAAAACGGCTAATTTATTGGGTATTGTCGGTACCGATGTACCTGTCGAGGAGATTCAGAAACTCGTGCCGCCTTACAAGGTACAAACTAATGCTTTTCTTGTCATTTTATTTAGCTTGATTGCACTAATGCCGTGGCTTGAGAAACACTTAGCTTTTTATATAGTTTTTTTTTACAATCTTCTAAAATTTTTTTATCTTGGATATAAATGAAGAGAATAAAAATGAATTAAGTAAAATAAAGGATCTGGCTTTAGAATACAAATTCGTGTATTGAAATGACAAAAATAAAATTTACTTGACAAAAAAGTTAGCCGCAAAGTTAGTGCAAGTCTTATTTATATATTTTGCTTATTAAGTACCTTGTTAATATTATAGTACCATAATATGTATCAATAACGCGTTTCTTACATTACAGTTAGGAGTTAATGGATATTCGTTTATTGTTGACAATAATGGCAGAGTTCTGTATCATCCTGATTTGCGGCTTCTCGTGAGTATCAATAACGTATTCTATTTGCGACAAACAATAACGTGTTCAAATTAATTTTGCGAATATATCGTATTTATCGAATTTTATCGCTAATACACTTTTTTCATCTAGTATACATAAGACAAATAAATTTTGAAAAATAAAAAGAACCTACCGGTCTTCTTTTTCTTCTTTGTTTCTCTTTTTGTTTCATGTTTTCCTTTGTTGTTGAGAACGACATGAATAATATCGTAATATTATGGAAATGTTTCACGCAGCCTGGAAACACAGAAGTAAGTAGATATCGATATATAAAAAAAAAAATATGTATATGTGTACGCTACGTTAAATAGATATAGAGAGTGATGAAAGGCGATTGTAAATATCTTTAATTTTTAATAATTTTTTTTTTTGTATTTTCCATGCTATCAATATACTTTATACTGCATTTTAATATTAAAAGTGTCCTTTTTAGATAAGTGAAAGAGCGCAATTTTAAAATCTTTAAAACAAAATCTAGATATTAATAAACTAGCACCGCATAATAGTTTAAGATTCTGCATTATCACATGCATCAAAAACTTTAAAGTTCACGTGAAAAAAATATTAAATTCATCTCTGAAGGAAAACAGATTCTAAAGTCTCCAGCTTTGAAGGATTATTTTATCTGAAGTTACTTGAAATGAAAGCTGTAAAGGAAATAATTTAAACGGCAGGTCTCAAACACGCCTTTAAAGCAAGTTTCAAAAGAATTTCTTCAAGGATTGATTAATAAGATTTTTCAGTTCTGACCTAAGTGATTATTGAAAATCTATAGATCAAAGTAGGATTATATTGAAAGAAAGACTATTAAAAACAATTATAATAAATAAAAAGAGTTATTAAAGAACTGAGAGACTTTACAACTGCATTTTGTCACCCTGCATGTATTGTAAATACGATACATTTATGTATGTAGAAATACATAATTCATATGCAGAGCATCTAATAAAATTAAGACCAAATTAATACCATGAAGTGATTATGAGGATTAAACACATTAAAAAAGTTTTTAAAAGACCATGTCTAAAAATGTTTTATTAAGGAATTGAGAATTAAGGAGTTGAAAGAAATTAATAATTCAAGAGCAAGATTAATGCCAATTTTGTAATATCTTAGGCAAGAGAGAGAGAGGGTTATCTATTTGGAAACAAATCATTATTATGTTCCGATGTTTATATCATTAATGTTTAAAAAATATTCATATACACACATGTATCCATATACGCGTACNTACATACACGCGGATAGATATTATTGTAACTTTTACATATAGAATGTTCTATTTGAAACATTAGATAATCAGGCTCAAAATGACGGATTTCAAATTTCTTATTTTAAATTACAAAAATTATTAAAGTGTTTTTGTGGAATTTATGTTGATTTTTGTGGAGATAAAAACAAAAAACAAAAAAATTCGAGCAATTCCTACGAAAGATAGACAAACGCTGTACTAGTAATGAGATATGTTGTGTGGCGCGGACCGTATGTTGCTTAACAAAAATATTCGTTATGTCATCCTCTACCACCTTTTAAAATTTTGACATAGGCTTTCGAAACACCCTGTATTATTTCACAATATATATCTTAAATATGAAATTATTTCTAACTTCTGTTTATATTAAACTTGTTTGTGTCTTCATTTTTATGCTTCTGATTTTTAACTATTAGAAGTAAAAATATTTTTAAGTATGTTTAAAGCTTGTGACACACGAAGGTTTTTTTCCTACTGGATTGCTAGCTGGCTTGTGTGCTTGCTATCGAGTAGCAATTGGATTAAACAACAAAAATTTGACGTATTCTGACGTTTGATGTAATCTACTCTACAAACGTCGATGATATCGCTTTCGTGTCGTCGGTTTATTAAATTTATTAATAATTAAAAATAATACAATTGCATTTTTTTGTACTGCAGTAGCAATGGCCTGCTCCATATTTATTTACCGGTTGACAGCTCATATACGAAGTATGAGCCAGTACAAAAGCCCGTATCATCTGAAGCCAAATCAGCAACACAATCAGAAGCACTGCCAACAATGCTACTCACACGGGTAGCAAATACACAATCTAGCTAGCAATCCAAGAAAAAAGCATCGTGTGCTGCATGCTTTAACAGTTGCTACATAGTTGCTACATGGTTGCAGCAATATTGCATTATTTCAAATGCATTATATCATAATATTGCTACAAAATGTCTTGTAATCATTCTAAAGATAGATATTTTAATATTATTATAATCGTACAACACAATGGTGCAGCAACGAATTTGCAATATTGCAATCTTTCAATAAAATTATTTTGTAATATGTTTACAATCTTTGTTTTGTATGAATTGATTTATCACTATCAGTATTTATAATATCTTCAAACTCTTTTTATCTTTGTACATGCGTGCGTGCGCGTGTGCATTCTGTCTTTTAATTTTACAACCACAATCTTATACAACATTACGCGCGCAAACACGCATAAAAGATAATATTCCATATATTCGAGAGAATTTAAAAAATATATATGTTTCTTTTTCAGTACGATGAAACGTTAAAACCTTCGTATATAAGTGTAGATCTATCGGAAGTTGAACTCGCAGAATACGATGGCCCTTCGGCTCCCCCGAATAACTCGTTTCTGCTCGATGTAAGTGCGATATTTCCGTTATTTTCTCATTAATTTTTTTATAACATCACAATAGTGATTTGATAATATTATTCTTTTTAGCTGAGACGCGACATGATCGATCAAAAAGAAGGAGAAACGGACTTTACAATCAAAATACATTATGACGATGTGGTAAGTAATTATTATAAAAAAAGCAATTATGAATGTAATAATATGTATTCCATTTTAATATGCAATGCTTTATTGATTTACAGAAAAGAGTCACGATTAGACGGCATAACTATTTTTACAAGCCGATCGAGGGTACCCCATTTTCTTTAGGCTTGGCCTTACCGGAAGGTTACGGCATGTTCGAATTACGGGCCGAGCAAGAAATCAAGCTCGCCATCGTAAATGGTAAATTTCTTATTATCATTACGTGTATTAATTAAAAATGTTTGAGAAAAACCGGTGCGTTTTATAACGCTGGATTCCGTGCGAATTTATTATGTTGTATTGCAGTAACGGAGTATTTCAAGGGAAGCAACTGGAAGGTGCATCCCGATTGGGTTTACTGCGAATATAATTCAGCTTCCGATAAGTTCTTTTCCTCCCCGGAGGAACGCGTTCTGCATTTTCTTGCACGGACGCGCCGACCGGGATGGAAATGGATGTCCTTGAGACCAAGGAGTCCTAGCTCGCATCATAAGCAAGCGAGCAAGCCAGATAAAGATTCTTATTTTTGTAAGTAGACATCGTATTAATATAATATCTTAATATTATGTCAAAGTTTTATGAAAAATAAGACGAGCAAGAAGAAAAACGAGAACCAGATGTGGATTGAACAGATTTAGATCGTTTATCATGTACTCACTGAAAGTTTGAGATTATTAATTGAAAATGTCTATCATGTAAAATGAACTCAAACTTATGAATTATAGTTCAATATATTTTTATTATCTTATTTATTGTTTTATATAGTGAAATAAAATATAATATAAAATATTGGTTCTACAAGAGGTTCTACAAGAAATATTTTTTTACAAGATGAACAAAATATTAGACATAGAGAGTATTAAATACTTTTTGTTAAAATAGCTACTTTCAAAAATGTAATTTAAAAAATGGGAATAAAAATGAAAATTTTTATGATAATTTAAATTTCTCGACAATAATTTAGAAAATTATAATGCTGATTCGTAAAGAATCTGATGTCTTGTAATTCTGGCATCGCATTTGTAATTAAAAAAAATCATAATACGGATTCAAGAAAAAAATTTAATATATATATTGATTCATTAAGAATTTTGTGGAATTTTCGGCCATTTTGGATTCATCATCTTAAAATTTGTTACATTAATATCAAATTCATATAACTTTGACAGTATTATTAAACAAAGATGCACAAAATTAAAGTAATACAATATATTTATTACAATATATTTATTATATTGCTAAATGTTTCACTACATTAAAGACACCATTTTGAAATTCTGACATCAAATTTGTATTCAATGATTAAAAAATCCTAATATATAAATTATGATCGTTACGTTTCAGGTGATAAGAAATTAGTGCAGTCACTTGTCTTGGATGCCTTGGTGACGGATGGATTCGATAAGAGAGAGACACAGAGAATGCACAAAGAGGAGAACGAGAAGTAAGTTCTGAATTGGCATTAGGCAAGAGTGCACGTCTTATCTTTCATTCTCACCCACTATATATTATATAACACTAATTAATTGCAAATTATGCGATCGAGCACAGCAATGCACAAGCACGCGGTTTACCATTCACGCACCGCATAACGCCGGTCACATTTGTAAATTGATTCGACCGCCACTTCCGCCTTGATTATAGCCCGTGATGTGTCTTGGTTTGCACAAGTTGTAGCAAATAATAATCCTTGAAAATACCATATCTTTTTTTTTATAGGATAAAGTTTCTGCCGAGTATTATTCGGAACTCGATCGAGTCTGTATGTGTATATGAAAAAGAGAGAGGGATTCATATACATGTGCAATGTGCGTGGAATATTAAAAATGAGAGAGGGAGAGGGAGAGGGAGAGGGAGAGAGAGAGAGAGAGAGAGAGAGAGAGAGAGAGAGAGAGAGAGAGTGTGTGTGTGTGTNTGCGTGTGTGTGTGTGTGTGTGTTCGCACATTGTTTAATATAAGCTCAATAAAAAATTTTTCATATGAAAATTTATATAATTATATATAAAATATATCTATATAGTTTTTGTATACATATATACAGGATGTCTTATATTACATCCTTTCCATGGCTTGTAAAGAGATAGAACGGTTTGAGATAAATAAAGAATATCCATACCGTTTTGCGAAATTTGCAATGATACTCAAGATATTAAATATTAAAGATGAACAAATGAGAGCGAAAATGGTGTAAGAAAAGCTCTCGAGTTGCTCGAGTTATGGCATGGCTTAGCCCAGTGTATCAAGCATTGGCACCGGCACACGGCGAAGAGAAGGAACATTGATGTAATTATGGCCGTTATCCTTCTCTTCGCTATACGTTGACAGTCAATACCGATACATCGCTGCTCTCCTATTATTTCCTCGCGCTCATTCGTTCGACTTTAATGTTTAATAACTTGATAATTATTACGAATATCACAAAATGATACAGAACTTTCTTATTTACTTCGATCTCTTCTACCTCCTCACGAGTGTTGGATACAGTGCTTTTGGATACCTTATATACCGCGGAATATCCCAGAGCAAACTTCTATTTCCTCTCGTGTAGAGGTAGAACGAATTGAGATGAACAAAAATTTTTATACCGTTTTGCGATATTTGCAATAATAATCGAGATATTAAATATTAGAGACGAATAATAACGCGCGGAGATGGTACGAAAAAAGCGATGGAACTGCTCGAGCTATAGCCTAGTGTATTAAGCATTGGCTACCGACGCGCTATTGTTCGTTCATCTTTAACACTTAATATTTCGATTATTATTGCGAATTTTGAAAATGCATATGGGATTTTTTGTTCATCTCAGTCGTTCTACCTCTACGAGAGGAAGTATGGTTACTCTGGGATAATTATATTTCACTCTGCATAATTATATTTCATATATGATTATTATTTATATGTATATACGCAAATTTTTCTTATTTTCTCAAACTTTATTTTTTATAAAAAAGCGATACATAAATTATTCTTTTAATTTGTGTTAAATTCTTTTTTAAATATTTTTTCGATAAACAGAATTTCTTAAAGCAATAATTGATGCTTAATTACACAGCATATTTCTTATCAAAAATCGAGTCGAGAAATTCCGAACTTTTTCTATAAAGCTTTATAAAGCAGTAATTATTAAATAAAGATAATGCAATCAACATTATTCTTTAGACAGACATATACCAAAAAAACATAATAGTATACTCCTAACAAGTTCGTCATGCACACTATTAAACATGCAGCTCATTACGCATATGTCTGTCTGATGTTGATTAGATTAATTTTGTTCCATAATTATACATATATTATACCTACGAAGTTAAAAGTGTTAAACGTTGTTTGAGAATTGTAAGTAATTTTCTAATTTACATAATTTTTTGCGCTGAATACGAATCTAACTATCTAACCATCAAAATTACCACGTCAGGTTTTTGAGATAAATGGAGTAAAATGATCCAAAAATGACGATTTTAGTTATGACGAGTTTAGTATATTCATGAAGGATTACAAAATTTTCTTACTGACATTGAGATATAACCAGTTAAAAGTTATAAACTTTTGAAAGCATAGAAGTACAGCCCTTTAATAGGGTGAAGGAACTAGCGTAGATAAATGGAGTATATTAAAAAAATTTCGTAAATTTTAAATCTGATGTTAGATTCAAAATGGCGATTCCAATATAATGGACTCCTAAATTAAAATTTTAGATAATTATCTAAATTTTCTAAATTTTGAATTTCGTAAATTTAACACCAGATTTAAAATCAGCAAAACTTTTTGGAATATATTCAGTTTACCTAGTTCCTTCTATGCTAATGCTCTTCAATTCTAAAGAGCTATTCCTGTTTTGAAAAATTCATAACTTCTAATTGCTACATTTTAGTGAAAAAAAATTGCAGGTTGGTGAATCAAAATTGATTTTAAAGAAGAATAGTACTATATGAAATTGTCAGTCAAAATAAAAAAAAAAAACAATTTGCTTCCTCTATAATGCTTTTATGAATACATCCAAAATCGTCATTTTTGGACCATTTATTAAAAACTTGATGTAATAGGCAATTTTGACGGCTGAATTCATTTAAATTAATTTTATATGCAAAATTACGTAGGAAACCACTTACAATTCTCAAACAACAAAACCTCGTAAGCCTGTGTTATTGCTTTATTAAGAATTATAGAAAAAAATTGTTCCAGATTTTTCAACTTAATTTTTGATAAGGAATAATGCTATGTGGACAGTTTTTAAAAAGTATCCTGTATTATTATAAACATATATTACAGAAAAAGAAAACATAAAATTAATATATTTTATACATAATTAAGTATATTTATATATATTTTTTTATATGAAAAAGTTTTTCCTGGAGGATGTATATGTACAGTACAAAGAGAAATCGACATTATTATTATCTTGTAACATACCAAGTGCACTATGAGCAACCGTCCAACATTTCATTTCACAATATTATCTTTTATTGCATATTTTTATTACATTTTATTATTGTGTGTCTCCACCGCTAGCCCTATTGCCATACTGATGGCTCTACTGCACAGGTAATCCATTATGCACAATTATTTGTCTAACACGTTAAACATGTTTGTCGATAATGCACGGTAATACTCACTTTGTAATGATTATATGCTGTTTAAAATATGTTCGTTGTCTTCGATATGGATAAAGATATAAAAATTGCAATCGTACGTTATGTTTAATTTGTGATTGCAACATTCGTGAATATGACAGATATACGCGCAAAAAAGTATATTAAACTGTACGCGTTTGTTTTGGCAATAGTCCTTATACATGTATCTATATACAAATATTAAAATCGATGGTGTAATCGGAAAGACAGTGATTTCTTATGAGAGATAAAAACATGGCATTTATTAAGAAAATGGATATTAGAAAAACTTCTTTATACTCTGGTATTGCGTAAGTCAAATGTAAATTATGGTGTTAGAAAGAAAATATTTAATATAATAGATAATATTATATAAGTCGTAATAATGATAAATAACTATAAAAGATTGTATAATTTTCCGTATCGACTATAGTCCATATACGAGCTAAAGTGAATGCTTGGCAGCCGTCGACTATAGCCGCCATATTTTCGAAAAGGTTTTGCCGTATAAACAAATTGATGGAACGAGAAAAGATAGATAGATTCAAATTTTCCCGATGCATTCAGTCTTTTTTTATTTTTCTATTTTTTTATACCAATTAGTCTGAAGCAAAAGAAACAAGAAACACGAAAACGAAAAAAATAAAAAGAAATGATTTCTGAATCCCGATGCATTCAGTCTTTTTTTATTTTTCTATTTTTTTATACTAATTAGTCTGAAGCAAAAGAAACAAGAAACACAAAAACGAAAAAAATAAAAAGAAATGATTTCTGATTCGCCATATAAAATTAATTTATTACTATAAAGTAGATTTTGATGTTAAACATATTGATTTTCGATGTTAAACATATTCTCAATAATATTTCTAGTTATAAGATCTACGGCCCAAGAATAAAAATAAAATGAGAACGAGAGTGAGCGAAATGGAAAAATATTGTATTGAGTCGACTGTTTTGTCTACAAATAAAGCGGCAATTAACGCTCGAAATTTTGTTCCCAAAATAACGGGATTTTTTGCAATCGAGGCAAGAGATAATTGGAAAACAATTAAAATATTGAGACGTATTAAAAAAATATACTCGCTGTAAAGATTTATTATCGTATCAATACTCGAAATTTTCATTAAGGAATCACTTTCTTTTTTAATTCTACCGTCAGGTATTAAATGCTTTACATGATACAATTAGTTACATTTATTGAACACGATTAATTCAGATTGTTTAATCTGAAACAAATTATTGAAATCTCGATAGAGATATTTTTTTTATATTTTTCGAGACGTAGGAAAAGCTCGAATATCGAGATCGGCATCTCAAAATCATCGGCGTTTTCGCGGCTTCTACTTCACATTTCGCACTTGTTTCGCTCGTGCTTTTTAATCGATAAAGGAGAATCTGCAAGCTCTATCGATCGAAAATCGCTCCACGATTATGCGACGATTAAAGTCGTGAGTTAGTTTGATTTGCAAATCAGCTATTGAATATGCAAAGAAAATTGCGTACCGTGGTGGCGTGTTTGCTGTACTACCGAGAATACGGTTTACATGACGTGTTTTGCAATTACAGTCAGGGCAAGGGTAGATTCGGCGTCACCAGGAGCTTCATCGCGACTAGAAGCGGACTCCTGCGGTGGCACGAGCATCAGCAAAGTGACGGGAACACCGAGGAATCGTGAGCTTATTTTTAACGATAAGACTATCAGATAGATATTTTGTGCTAACGAACTACGCGTGAAGTAATATTCGTTCATTGCATGGAACCATTTTAGAAAACGATAGACGTAACGCGATTTAGTACACGAAAAAAATAATTAACATGACATGCTTGGTTCAACAAAATTTAGTTGGACTAAACAGAACTTCTAATTATTATAATGAAATATTTTGATAATCAACCAGAACATTTAGTTCTAACAACGGTTTGATTATTGCTGATCCAGTTATAATATCCAAGTGTCTAGTTATTATGACTACTACATAGCATGGTTAGGTGAACGTAACATGTATAATTGATAAAAAATTGAACATAATTTCTGATTATTATAATTAAATATTCTAGTACACAACCAGAACATTTTGTTGCTTTCAATAGAATGCAATCATATTCATTTGGTTACCTACACCAGAATACGTGTAACCAAACTTGTCTGCTTATCTTCATCAGAAACATCAAACTTGTGAAGTTAACTTAAGTATTAATTGTTATAACATTAATTAATCAAAAGTATGGATCATTCATTTTTCACCGGATACTCTGCTTAATATATCTAGATTTCTAATTGATCCAATCAAATTTTTTTTTCCGTGTACAGAATCTCGCGAAATTAATTAAGCACGACCGGCATTCTAACAATATTTACACGCAGGCGGTTTCCTGAAAGGAATGCGAGAGCCATGGATTCGTCATGGTACAAACGCGCGGTGGATCAACACTCCATAGAACCGGAAAGCTTCGTCTTCAGCGTGCCGTTTGATGCGGGTAAATATCTGTATTTTAACACGCATAATAATAATAATAATAAACTGAGGAGTGATCCTCCAACGAAACTTCACCATTGACACTCAGACCACTTTTGTGACAGCCAGACAACAATAGTAACTTTCGGATACGATAATGCGACAACGTATAACAGTGTTTTTTGCGGTAGATGTAAGATAATCAGCGATAATGTTAAGATAGATTATAAGTTTATATTTTGTGTCACACTGAAGATGACCCCATTTGAGGGTCGAAACGTTTGTGTTTAGTAAATGTTGATTTTATATTAAGTATTGAAAGAAGCACTAACAACTAGCGTGGTTCGTTAGCCTTATATCCTGAATTATTATTGATTTGTCGAATCTGATTAGTGAATAGAATAAAAGTTTTATATACGTAATTTAAAATAAGTTAAATGTTCATGCGAACGATAAAATTTTATTTTCATTTAAATCATATGTAGTATGTTGTCGTAAAAAACATCTTTAACGCTAATATCAATTATTTATATTATCATTATTAAATTATCAGCCGATACAGCCGATCCACTTGTTACCGCCACCCATGCCATATTCATTGGAAAGGGTCATAAAGCTCCAGCAGCGGTGGTAGGTTTACAGTTTCAACACTCATCCTTGGCGACTCACTTCGTGAACATCACTTCGACAGTAAGTAGAAGGCTTGACTTTGCTCCCATACGTAATTATTACGAAGAATATGATGAATAAACTCGCTTTTTTCAGTGTACCGGTATGACGGGATGTAGAAAGAATTGCGCCTCAGAGGAACTCGACTGTTACATTCTTGACAACAATGGATTTATTATCATAAGCGAACGTCATGAGCATACCGGAAAGTTCTTCGGTGAGATAGATGGAACTATAATGGATTCCTTGGTGCAAGATAGGATATATAGGTAATTATAGATATAAAATATTTATATACGAAGAATCTTTAAAATATAAATTCTGAATTAATTCTAATTTAAATTCTGAATGCTATTAAAAATATAAAACTTTTATATCGATAATCTCCAATAGTTCCAAAAATCTTTCGTTGCAATTCTCGTATTTTAGTCTTTCAAATGCCTCGAGATTCGTTTGGATTTATTTGTTAAACTCTATATGTGATTCGTTCTCCAGTAATTTCAAATTTTCAGAATTGTGCATCTGCATACTTTTTTCTTGCACGTTATTTACACATTTGGTGCCCTTTAAATTTTGTTCGAAATGTTCGAAAAAAAAAGATATGTAAAGGTCAAAAAACGAAAACAGAGAAGGACTTCAAACGTTTGTGGCTATTTCACATTATAGCTTTATATTCTTTGTGTATGATAAATTATTTTTTTACACATACTCGAAAAATATTTTATACATGTAGTTCAAAATGTACAGAAAATCATCTACTTATTTATTTATTTTTACATTAATACACATTTTTTGGCTATTTTTAACTAAAAACTTAGCCTCTTATATCGCGCAGATCAATACTGTATCATCATTTATGTTGATCTTATTAATGTCTAATACAAAGATTTTATATTTCAGAAAAGTGACCGTCATCGATTATCAAGGGACTTGTAATCCTCAGGAATCTCATCAGTCATCGGCGCCGCGAAGTCTATCCGATTCAATCATAACGATAGCGGCGGCATTTGGCAACCTTCTTTGGAGTTTGACTTTAAATCTTAATATTCAAGATTTATGGCAAACGACACTAGCGTTTGCTAACGACGTGATGGATGGTAATACTTTAAAATATATTTATACTCGCATAATAAATAAAATGATGTACAGATTTACAAGGATAGCATTTATCTTGATAAATATAGCAAGAGCACATGCATTCCATTTTATTTGTACAAATCACGAGATAGTGATATGAAAATAATTTTTTTCTTTGGTGAAAATTTTTCTTAGAACTCTTTTCATAATTGCATAATTTTTCAAACTTTCTATATAAATTTCAGATTTTTATTACAATTTCTATATAATGTTACAACTTTTTAGAAAATTTCTTATATTTTTTTATATAAATTGGAACATTTTACAGAAACATTGAGAAAGTACGTTTCCTTTCTAGAATTCTTTATAATTCTGTATAATTTTATTATTCTTTCCAAAGAAAACTTTTATAAAATCTGAAGAAGTTTATTATCTGAAGAAGAAGGTATTTTGTAAAAAAACTTTATAAATTTTAAATATGAAAAATTCTTAATGGAATAAGAATTTTTTTATCAGTCCAAATAAATTGAGTAATCCTTGTGTTTCAGATACTTATTGGCTTAGAAATCATTTTTATAGAGACTATTTTGAAAAATATAATAATCTATTATTTCACAATTATCAAAATTATCAAGAATAGGGAAGAGTTTAATGAACCACTTAACTTTTTTTCTCTCTTATTAATCTATTAAATATAATATATAATATATAATATAATATTGTTTATATAAATATTCACCATCTGCTAAACAATTATGTTGTATATACTTATGATATTTTGTTTTTTATTATTACACCAGAATTAAAAATAAAATTATGGCTAATGGTCTATTAATGGCAAGGTTCTATAAATGGACCATCAGGTTTTCATCAATGAACCATTTACAAAAATAATTAAAATTCGTTTATTTGTATTTATTATTTTTTATTGTAGCTATAAATGCAAGAAACATTACATTAAAGCACAAAGAGAGGAATATTAGATATCAAAAAACAAAACAAAATATTAATGTAAATTATGAATTTTTTAAAAATATTATCAAAAATATTCTTTTGATTGTTTACATGCTCTGTAAAAACTTTTTTGGCCTTTCCGATACCTATGCTTCGTGTACCAATTTTTGATATTATGTATTGGATTATGTCATCTTTAACGTCATCGCAAAGATAACAGTTCCAACTTAATCTCTTTTTTGTGTTCTTTATTAGTTTTTTTTTTGTCAAGAATCAAATTCAAGATTTGTAAATTTTTGAACGGATTTAAATCATTTCAACCTTATAAGGAGATGTCAAAATGAAAACGTCTTCGATCGTTCAGAAAGATAGCCCTTTGAGCGAAATGTCAATCTATTGCGATATTATGAATCTGTTGTAGCAAACTTCTAGCATACTACTAATATTTTGTTTATTCTATTTATATAAAATAGTAATGTAGACTATTTATATAGTCTACATTATTCGTGGTTTCTTTTAACATAATTACTTGCGCAAATATTTACGTTATGGAATATTTTACATTTCAAAGTTACATTTTAATTTTTATTGTTCTCCTTGAAAATTTACGATTAACTACAGATCGACAATATTCTATGTAGTCTTTAAATAAAAATAAGTGCGAAATTTCTTCTTTAATTGTGCAACAATTTGCATTCCATCGAAAAAATTTTATTCTGTGAATTAGTAAATTTTTAAGGCTGGAGGGTATTTTACACTCCACACGAATAACATAGGTTTCAAATAAGCAAACTGCCCATAGTATAATTATAAATTGGTAATAAATATTGCAACAATTTAAATATTGCAACAAATCCAGTATCATTTGCATTCGCATTAAGTTCGTTTTGTTGATAGAGCCTATCAATATATTTTGACAACAGATTATCGGTAGAAACCGAGTAATTGTCATTTCATAAACATTTAAATGGAAAACATTATTTTTATTTAAATAAACAAAATCTGCTATTACAAAATTATTTATTTAAATAATTTTGTAATAGCAGATTTTGTTATATTTTTACTATCAACATTCTAGCAACAAAATTTACAGTAGATATATTTAAAATCTATTTTCGACAGATTTGATTATCCAGAATTAAAAATCATGGAAAACACGTTTATTTTTTCCAGACGATTTGGTGTTCTCCGACGACGAGGAGACACGTGAGTCTGATTCGCTAACGCCCGCCGACTCAACAGACGAAGTGACATCGGACGAGAATAACGTATATGTGAGATTTCCAGTGGTTGCGCCAGCGACACCGGCCTCGCCGCCAACCACACGGGCAACTTCCGCTCATTATCCGAGAAAATTGCGCGCGTGTGAGAAGAAAACGGATTTGTATATCCTGCAACCTGAACGACTCAATACTAGCGGCCAGAGCAACCCTCTGAAAGGAAAGCTCACCAATTGTCACGTAACCGGATGCGAAAGGTAATCTAAAAGGCAATTGTAGTGACTGGCGTTTCGAAAATTAAAAAGAAAGCTCGGGAAATTAAATTCGCATAATTAAATAAAATATTTTTATACATTTCTTTTATGTTACTTTTACATATTCCTAAACTAGCAATAAATATTTGTTTTAGTGACAAATTTTTGTAACATTTTAAGTTGAAAAGTCTAATACAAAATAATTTCTTAATAAAACTCTTGAATATTTTTATAATAATTTTATTATTGTTAAAAGTATTCGGTTCATACAAGTATTCTTATCATTAATTATTTTGTAAAATTCTAGCTCTGTGATTTTAAAATTTTTCCTATTTGAAAACTATGATAGCCTTGATATTTTCGTATGACTCTTCGTCTTAAAATTACAAAGAATTTATTATTAAAATATTTATCAATTTAAAGAAATCTATAAACAAATTAATATAACGTATCAACAAATTAAACAACGATAGCTAAATGTCGCGTTATTTCGAAACCATTTGATTTTAATTTATGAAATGAAATGGATAGATTGTTTAGCATTTTTATAGTCAAGAAATAAGATTTGGACGTTTATATCAAAAATTTAAAACTATGCAATCCTTTGTTTCATTCATACTTCCACACTTTCTTATAATCTTCCTTCTTTTAGTTTCCTTGAAATTTTTCTTTTTTACATTTATCTAATTACTTGTTCTCTTTCTTCTTATTCTAATCCTTCTTCTTCTCATTTTCTTTCTTTCTATCTTTTCTTTATTAGTCTTTATTCTTTTTTTCTTTTTTTTTCCCTGCATCTTCTATATTATTTTATATAGATCCTTTCCTTTTTATTTTATGTATATATCCTATTTTTCTTTTTGCTACTGTTTTGCTATTATCTTTCGATTCTTTCATTCTTCCATTTATTCTCTTCTCCTACTAATCTTTTCATTCTTCTTTATCGCTATATATTTCCTTCTAAACTTCTTCCTTATTTCTTCTATATTTTCCTACTAGTTCTTACTCTCTTTTACTTCCTTCGTATTTTATACACTTTCTTCTTCCTTTTTGTCTATTTTCCCATTAATCTTTCTTTTCTATTTTTGGTTGTTCTTTCTGTTCTTCCTCTTCTTGTAATTCTTCTTCTTCTCTTTANTCTCTCCTTATCATCGTTGTCTTCTCTTCTTTCTTCCGATTTCTCTAATCATTTCTGAAAGTTTTGTTTTCTTATTCTTCGTTTCGATGCAGACCATTCAGTGTCCAAAAGATTCGTCACACCAACCTGATTTTGCTGGTGGTCGACACGATGTGTCCATGCGGAAGTAAGCAGCTGAGCATCGAACCTATCGAGGCGCTAACTGAGCCTGGGGCGTGTACGGCGCGGAGAGAACGCCTATACCGACGAAGACCACCGAAATGCATAAATTATCACCCCGAGGAGATGGAGATCAAGTTTTGCGGTAGCGCCGGCCGTCTCTTTAGCTACTCGTTGAGTCTTATGTCTCTTTTATTCGTCGTCACAGTGCGACTTGCGTGACTCTGTCGGGATTAATTAATTGCGCATGTCCGAGCGCGCGGACGCGCAAACTACATAAAGCATACATATACATACACATACACGTGTTTACAAATTACCTTTTTAAAATGGATTTAGCGTTGTCGTTTCTATGGAACAGTTAAACAAATGAAGAAATAAGGAAGAAAGGAGGAGCAGTGTACTAGGTTCGTGGATCGCTACTACTTGACACAAGGGTGGTGAAATATATATGTATATATCATATATATATGTATATGTGATATAATACATGATATATACATATATATATACATATATATACATATGTTACAATATCTAGTTATAAATTCTGTTATGCGAGAAAATCCTATATACTTATGTGTGCGATCTCGTCACATGTATGTCGAAATTTATCCTCGATGCCGGACTAAAGCAATAAGTGTCCAGTGAAATATGACGCTCATGAGAGAGAACGAGAAAAACATATCTGTTGTGTAGTAATAATTTGTTGGTACAATAGAGAGAAATAATTTTACCGTCGCAAGAAGTTCGTAGTTCCTATTTTTTTTATTGAAATTCGCTATCGTAATAGATTATTTGAGATTGCAATAAGATTTATTTTATCAAGAAAATCTTACTGGATAAATTTGATGAAGCACGAATTTGTTGCTAAGACAAAATATGATGGAACTTTTCGCTAAACATATTTTTCCGTTGCAACGAAACATTTTATCGTTATAATGATTTGGAAGAAAATCTTAATGATTTGTTGAGAATATTAATTTTGTTTATTGAAAACAATTTTACGTTCAAATATTCAATCTGCAAATTATATTGCTTTAAGGTCGTTTATCTCGCAATAATAATTTTGTTATTACAGCAACATGTATTTTTCAGACTATTTTTCAGACTATTTTGCTTCAATAACAAATTAATGGTGTTTCTACGATTTATTGCAAACAAAACAGATCGTACTATTGAACTATATTAATAACAACGACGAAGTTTAGTATTTTTCACATTAAATATACAACGATGGTTTTACTACGACAAGAAGATTCTTCTTTCTTATTTCGTATAATGATCTCATGCGAGAACCTCGCATAAATGATTTAATTATTGCTCGGATTGGGCAGTTCAATCTTACAATTAAACAACCTTAAATATAAATCAGTAGAGAAATCTAATTATATTAACAAATTTTGCTGTCAATCTATTATTATACTGCGGGCAATTTGTTTACTGGGTAATTAATAAAAGTGCTTTTTCATGCTGACATTCGACGCTTTATTTTAGCGTCTGAAGATTACGTATCCAAAACGTGCCAATAACACATGACATTTTTGGTCACGTGTTCTTTTGATATTAAAATAAAGCATTGAATGTTAGAATGAAAAATGAAAAGGTATCTCTTTAGATGTCTCTCTTAGTTACATTATCTCTAATAATCAACAAAAGTTATTTATTTTTTCGTGCTTCATTCGGCCCAATATCAATTATATCGAAAATGTTATTCATTAGTCTCTGAAACTGTAATATCTAAGTTCTCTCTGATGTTCCGAGCATACGTACAAGAATGATGTCCTTCATCAGGCTTCTAAATTTTGTCCACTTTACATCTTTGATCATTTCGCAGTGGCAAACTTATTTCCGACATACGGATGATAATCCGGGTTGTGTTTATATTTAAATCAAACAATTATGATCAAATGAAGAAGATAGTAACTTGACGAGATTTGGAAGCGTGACAAAGCTGACAACATTAGGTACTGTATCATTGTGGCGCTTTTACTCCGATACTCACAAAGGAGTATAACATTTTCGACACTGCGAAAGAACCCGCATTACTACTAGGAATCGCTCCTTTACTGAAAATTGTGCTTCGCAAATTATTGATTACAAGGATATTCCCGTTGTTTGCTGTCGAAGCATCTAGATAAGGAAAATTGCGCGCAAAAGAAAAATAAAAGGCGCAACGTTAATGCGAATTTAAACTTTCGAAATGGAGACACGAATATGTCTCGTCTTGCGATTCTAATGTTATATGCGGATTACAACTTCGCGAAACATCCTAGCGAATTTGTCGATTTTTCCCATAGACGAGATTCACTTAAGAATGTCTTCCTCTCTCCCTTCGTCAAATATTCAAATTTTATCGTCCCTATAAGTACATATCGTCCCTATACACGTATAGACTGACATACATCCTGAGGACGATATGCGTAGTCGTTTTTCGATGAACGAGAATTTCTAATGTATACATACATGAGTACACGCGTGTTTGTGTGTATGTGGAAACGAGAAATTCTTATTCACTAATGAAGAAACATGCGCGAATATCCCTTTCTAATTTTAATGAGTTTTCAAAATATGTTATAGTACAGATAAAAATAAGAGTCAATTTTTTTTTTTAAGTTTTCATATACATTAAGAAAATGAAATAATCTCGTTGAAAAAAATAATTGACCTCTGTGGTTTCAAGCATTTCTTATTATAACGGCAAGAAAAAATATTTTAAACAAAAATTTTATAATTTCAAAAGTTTTGCAAAGATATATTAAAATTTTTTTAAAGATCCTGAAAAATTTTTCAATATACATATTCCTTATTCTTATATATTTAGTATAAATAAAAATAATAGTATAGTATAATAGTAATAATAGTTATAAAAATAATAGTATCTTTTTATGATTCCTTTCATACATATGAAAGGAATGAAAAAAATCGACTTTTGTGTTTTTAAGCAGTTATCGTTGAACTGATAAGAGAGAAAAAAATATGTTGAGCAAGTTTTATATTCATTTTAATTTAATAATTAATTATATTCAGTTTAATTTCAAAAGTATTTTACAAAGACGTATTTAAATTTTTCGAAAATGTTATATTTTTCCATATATTTCTCATTATTATTTGACATTTTCTACAGTTATGACAAAATTAATCCTTTTTAAAAAATATTTAATTACGTCTAAGAAGTCTTAAAAAAAATAAATTTTTTCAAGAGCTGTTTTATTTTCTTGTATGAGATTACTTATGAAAAAAGAACATATTTCTTATTTTGATTAATATTACAATGTAAACTATATTGAAGTCGGAAGAAAACGCCTTTGCGTTTGTTTCTTTACGAAAAACGATTGTGAGAATCGCCTCAAAAATATCATTTAAAAATATACGATGCGAATAGCGCTAGAAACCTGTGTCGAATGTCAAGAATAATCAAAATGACAGAGTAATAAATAAGTGATTGAATGGAATATATATGAAACGATATCAGGAGGTTTCTACGAAATGCAAAGATTGATGGTCGATTTCGTCCACCACAACGGTAGTTGGAACGCCTAAAAGGAAACAATGATTCAATATTGCTACATGTACATCACAAGACTAGAGAGAGAGAGAGAGAGAGAGAGAGAGAGAGAGAGAGAAAGAGAAAGAGCTCTATTATTATTATTATTATATTCTATTGTATAGCTCATCTATAACGATTCTATCACTCGCGAAGGGATTTGCCTCTCGCCAAGCGAGAGATCGGCCGAAATCGCTACGAATCCGTCAAGCGCGACGATAAATATCGGCTTAATAGTATAGTGACACTTTCGATATCAAGTATCAATCTCGTTAATTAATTTTTCTAACGTCTACTCAATTTGTAATACTTTGCATCTAAATATTAATCGACTAGAATCGTTTTATTATCGCGCTTCCTCACTGGTCATTGAACAGCCTGCTAAGCTTGTTCCTCCAAAAAAGAAAAAAATATAAAATCGACAAAGTAAAGTTCTCGTGCGAGTCTCTTTTCAAATTCACATCGCGAAGAGAAATTCCGTGAAACGGTCGTCACGCGATTTCGCGAATTAAATATTTACACTCGCACTCGCTTAAAGAAAGAAAATCAAATTTCTGGGACGAATAAATTCTCTAGCTTAAGATTTTCGATTCTGAAAGGGTGAAAGATAGAGCAAGCATCGAGGATCGACGCGCTGAAAAGAAATCTTCCATCCGTGTCACAAACGCACACAAAACGGGAAATCAGAAAAAAAGTATCTTATGGTTTAAAACAAAAATACATTAACGACTGTGTCGATTCGTAAAGTAAAGCGCGTATAGCTTGAATTAGCCTCATTTCCATAATCTTAACGTTAAGGGTAACGTTACGCGCCTATTGTTTCTTCCGTAAATATATGATCACGTTAAGTCGGGCATATAAGGAGGAAAAAAGAAATGGACGTTCATCTTGTAAATTTATCCTGCATTCCGATTTTATATAGATATATATAAATATACATTATATATATATATATATATATATATATATATATAATATATATATATATATATATATTATATATATATATATATATATATATATATAATATATATATATATATATTATATATGTATATATATATATATATATATACATATATATATACATATATATACATACATACATATATAATAAAGTCGGAAATCGCAGAATCGCATTAACTGTTAATACGATTGATCGAACGACGGAGTTTCTATGGAGATGTAGAAAACGCGACGCTCGGAGCAACGAAATAATTGATAAGGGAATAAAAAAAGTAAAAAAAAGAGACAGGAAAGAAGGCAAGAATCGTAATCTATATAACATTCGCCGTTTCTTATTTGACATGAAACGATAACTAAAATAATGTTTTTTATTAGCAAGGATAAGATACGAGAGGGAACATGTAGCTCGATACACTTATACACTTGCAATAGGGATGCGGTAACGAGACGAAAACGGTTTCTAATTCCGACTGCGACAATTATAATTGACGTTTTATTATCTGTTATTATTCCTTAATTTAATGTTCTGTAAACGTCTCGAGATTACGATAACGAAGCGATAACAATTTTCAGTAATCATTGAAATATCACGAGGATTATATATAACACTTTGATAACAAGCTGATGTTGTCATCATTTTTAACGTCAAAATGATGAAAGAATGACATTTTGACAAAATAATGTTTTAATTGGGATGCTGCTGCTTGGTGAGCATGTTATTCGCAATTCTTCTCTCGATTGTGCTTTATAAATTACGAGATATATAATGCGATAACCGGAATATCGGTTAAATCGATAAATAACAATCTCCGAACCAAAAATGTCGGTCCAAAATGTGAGCTTAAGAATTCTCTACAGGGAAATTAGAGGATTGGGTTACTGGAGTCTCAGTAAGCAAAATATTAGCGGTATGCTTAGCAATTTGCCAGCAAATTCAAGCGGAATATCACGGCGAAGTACTGACATCAATACTGCATTTGCATCAAGCTCGTGTTTCGCAAACAGAGCTCACCGACGTGATCTGAGAATAGATTGTCAGCAGAAATCGAGGAGAATTTACTATATCATAACTATTTAAATTGAATATAACGAAATATATAATTATTTAAATGGTTGGGTTCTTCTGCGTTTCTGTTAATAACACTGTTTAACAAAAATGATTTTTTTCGAGTACAAAAACAAGTGCTGCAATGGGTTCCCGTAGTTTTTTGGGCATTGAATATAATCCGTTTGTCAAATTCACGTCACAATTTGAAAAAATTTGCGATTAATACGGTTATTTTGAGAATATTTGTAACTACAATGTTCTCGTGTTGAAGAAATTTTTATTTTATTACCATCAAGTTAAATATCAAAGTAAAGTTAGAAATTTGAGCATTAAACTTATTTATTATTTAAATACGTTTATGATTAATATAAAGCTTGCATTAAAAAATTGTGATTTTGATATTATGATATCAATAAACCTTATATTAATCATACATATTATTTTAATAATAATTGACGCAGAAAATTCCTGAGCAATCTTTTTAAGGAATGAAAATCTCTAATAATATATATTCGTAGATATAAATCCCGACTAGTCCCGATAAGTCGTAGTCGTAAAGTCGTAAACAAATAGACCTGTTATCATAGTCAAGCATTCTTACAATAACAAGAATACTTGATTGATCAATTTACTTACAATCTTACGACTACTTATTGTAGAACAGATTATAGAACATATCATATATTATATATCATATAATTATATATCATATAAGTTGTAATATATCAAAATGATTCTTTGTAAGTAACAATACTAATTACGATATTATAATAGTCCTTTTCTGCAACTTTGACTGCAAATTTCTTGAAATTATGACGTGAGAAAGCAATTTAGTAAACAGGGTCATATTGAACGCTCATAAAATCTATATTATATAAGTTGTAATATATCAAAATGATTCTTTGTAAGTTATAATACTAATTACGATATTANAATAGTCCTTTTCTGCAACTTTGACTGCAAATTTCTTGAAATTATGATGTGAGAAAGCAATTTGATAAACAGGATCATATTAAACGTTCATACAATTACGGGAAATGATTACCGTGTACATTTTTTTTTTGTTAAACAGTGTAATGCGTAATTATGTTATGTTAGAGATTGTGCTGCAAATTCTATTATATTTCTGCTGATATTCTAGCGACAAAATTTATAGCAGATATTTTATAGATTCTGTCTTCAACAAATTTGGTCATCTCGGTACAATACAAAGTAATTCGCGACCATCGCGTACAGAAATTAAGGCCACGTTCCTCGTTAGCGTAAATTCGAAGGGAAAATTCTCATAGAGTAACATAGAAACTTTGATAATTTAAATGAAAGTAAACTTTTTCTTAATCTTAATTGTTTTAATTAGCTGCCAATATTTAAAGAATTGAAGATTATTATAACAAGAGAAATTGCGCTTAACATACGAAAATCTTAATTTAGAACTTGAACAAATTTCTTTAAATCTTTCGTGCTACAATCACAAATTACTCTGCGATTTGTATTTCGCGAAAGGTGAAAAGGCCGTTGTAAAAAATATGTATTATAATAACAACTTAGTATTTCTTAGTAAATATCAACTAATAGAAACACACATTGCATCAATTTTATAATTTTTCACTCAACAATATAAATGTAATATAACATATGTTATACACACCAGTTACATTGTTAAATAGGAAATTATAATAATGAGGAGCAATGTTACTGTTAATTGGTATTTACTAAGTTTATAAATGAAACTCTACATCTCGCGCTTAAAGTAATTTCAAAAGCTGCAATTACGTTACAATTCCCTGTTTTATATATATTTATTTTATAATTGAATGATAAAATTGAATTTGTTTATGAGATTTATATGTCTATCTCGATAATTTGATTACTAAGCATAATATTGACATATTATACATGAAGTATCGCAGAAACAGGCGATATAAACTGGAAAAGAGTGATTCTACATAAGTAAATAACTCGAGAGTATAAAACAAAATTCTTTTTTTACAGATTCATTTTTCAGAAAGATAATTTTGAATATTCGCATACATTTAACATGCATTTACAGTTAAACGTTACAAATATCTAAAGAATATTTCGAAGATACACAATAAGATAAGACATGAGTTTATTTTTTAAGAATTTTTATTTTATTTTATCATCTTAAGATTTTTGGAAGTGTTGTTACTTGGTATTAAGTTGTATTAAGGCTCCTGGACCCTCGCAGCCATATTGAATTATGACACCAGAGGCGAGAATGACACGCTGACGTTGCACCCGTGCCATTTGCATAATAAATATAAATTTGAACAAAATAACGCATTACATTACTTTAATACATTTCTAGGCTGTGTTCCAAAATTCACTGCCAGCGCTGAAAATCTGGTGCACGTAACGTACACTATAGATTTTCAACGTTGGCAGTGAATTTTGGAACGCAGCCCTAAAATACAGCGAATGCTATCCTTGATCTTTATTGATCAAGGTTAGCATTCGTCGAATCGCTAATCTTGATCAATAAAGATTAAGGATAGCATTCGTCATATTTTAGAAGTGTAATAAAGTAATGTAATTGCGTTATTTTATCCAAATTTATATTTATTTGCAAATGCACAGGCGCAAAGTCAGCGTGTCATTTCTCGCCTCTGACGTTATAATTCAATATGGCTGCGACGAGAGTCTAGGAGCCTTAAGTTTTTTGTATTAAATTTGTATAAATATTTGTATAGATTCGTGTTTTTTTTTATTCAGACAGTTTATTCGAACGTACAATCAGTTTGAATTATTTTTCAGCTCTACTTCGAAAAGCTAAACTGATAGTTTCCTTCAATTTGACACTTTGCAATGTGATCGCGATATACGATAGATTCAACGTCTCTCATATACTTAAATATCCAAAGAATGTTCAAAATTGTTTTTCTGAAAAACGAAGTCTCGTATAGAAAAACTATTGTATATTTAACGTCCTATTCTACATTTTCAATTTATTCTTTCACGTAGAAACATCCCTTCTTGATTGCATCACCAGTTTCGGCATACTCTGTATATTATTTAATTTATCAATTATCAGTAGTGCGATTGTTGATAAATTCTTTTAAGGGAACGTAGAGAATATTCAAGGGGATGACTGAAAGTATCGGTCTAACAACCAACTTCGTCATCGAAATATCGCACCCCGATCGGAACCAGAGTGATCTCAATGTGCAGATTACGCGTCCCATGTGGAAAACGTGGTGAGAAGAAAAGTAGAAAAACTACTTGTTGAGCTTAGTTAACTATTTGTTCGATTTTAAGTAGGAAATATTGTGTTAACATTAACATAGCGGAACAATCATGATGACGTCAAAGTGAGACTTTTAATAATCACTTTGGAGCCATTTTGACGTCATTGCGATCTTTCGTTTCGCTTGGGTATACGCGTATCCGCGACGTCGCAAAATTTGGATCGCAGTGACACGTGAATTTATTATCGGTTATACATACAGATTCGTTGGAAATGACATTTAATGAGTGTCAATGAGATCCAATGAATGCAGCTCGCGGTGGGAAATTATCGATACGCGATTCTTGATATAGTGTATTAGGTATATAGATAGACATTTCTTGAAAGAGTCTGTCACTTGTAAACTAGGAAAGTTTCTGAGACGAGTTCAATTTATGTGATGTGTGAGAACCTAATATCAATTCTTCCTATCGAATTTATGTAAAATAATTCATGTAAAATAATTCTCGTTTTGATGCGCAAAGTTCGGCATTTGTTTAATCCATTAATAATCTGAGTTCTCGACGATCTTGACGGACGAATATTTAGACGCGATGCGTTCTGTCCGTATGATAATTAAGAGGGATATCCTTAAGGACAACCAAGTCGCGTGGGATAGAGATAAACGTTAACTCGAATTAAAAAAGGAAATAATGAAGAAAAAAAAAAGAAAAAACTCTATAAACGTGTTAGATAAAAGAATCTTTCGACCGGCACTTTTAGGTGCTGCCATGTCTTCCATTATTTGTATATTAATTAATAATAAAATCGACTATAACGTATTATATAAAACTATACCTTCACACACTTACAAATACACATACATACCATACACACATACACACAATTTACACCAAAAGATAATTACGAACTTACCTAATATTGTCTACGAATAAGCATACGATGTAATATTACAAACAGAAAAAAAAGATGTGAACGCAAGAGAGAGTGTGATATTTTTCACAGGATTCTTCAAGACGGGGATCGCGTTTATCGTTTTGTATAAGTTCCGACGATACGATGTTATATTTGGCCATATTTTTCCGAGCGTACGTTGTCGAAATATAGTTTGTGCAAAAGTGCACGGAGAGATCGGATAAATCATAAATCCGATTTCTCGTGAGCGCAATTAAGATAAAACGCTTAAAATGTATTTGCTGCTCTTCTGGGATGCCGAAATACTTACAGACAAGCTTTACCATGCAAATTTTACATGAATTTGTATGTCGTGACAAACTGCAAACCGAAATCATCGCATCTCCTGTATAAGCGCGTAGAGTTTAACATTGCAAAAATTAGCGCCGATAGAAAGAGCAATTAAACTCTGCGAATGTACAATGAACCCCAGTTTCTTTTTTAATTTAATAAAAATTTATTTCACAAGTTGATTACAAGAATAGAAGGCAAAGAGCTGAGACATTTCTTCAATGGATATGTGCTGAAAGAAAACTTAAATTAAAATCCTACATTTATCAAATAACTCGATAAAAATTTTTCATATAAAAACATATAATTAAATAGAAAATATGTTCATACATGTTTTTTGTCTTATATGTACATTCTCTGTTCGTATATTCAGGAAAAATAATAAAAAAATAATAGTATGAGTTTTGCATTGTTTTTTTTTGATAAAAGATAAAGTTTGAGGAAATAAAAAAAATTATTCATATATAATCGTATATAGTAAATGTAATAATCGTATATAAAATATGATTATATGTGTTTATAAATATATTTTAAGCAATTTTATTTTTTGTAAAAAAAGAACAATGCAAAAATTATTTTTCTAATTATTTTTCAATTATTCTTCTTGTATTTTTTTATGTGTACGAATAGAGATTATATAAGAGAGAAAGAAAACATATATAAATGTATTGTATATTTGATATATGTGTATATGTATATTTGAAGGTGATTATTTATTTTATTTACAATTAGAGCGATGATTTTGAGCAACCTGTATATCTGTTTAGATATATATGAAGAAGTAGCGGTATCCAATTATAATAATTATTATTTTTATTATAATTATTTTTGCGTTTTAATCACAGTCTGCTTTTTGCATATGAGGTATTTAAAAGGCAATATGAGGTATATAAAAAAATAGTTGGAAAAATTGTTGCAGAGGAAAGCTAGATAACATAGAGAGCTGCTGATTTCAAGAAATTTTGCAAGCGATGAATTGATTTTTCCATCTCAATTTTTCTTTGTTTATTGGACAATGCGTCGTATAGTAGTTATATATAGGAGAAAAACTATGAAATAGTTTTTGGGATATGAAATTTGCGGAACAAAATGAAAATGGGACGCGCAAACTATTGCGATCCAACATACACGCGCGCATACATTATTATATTATTATAGGTCTATTGACAATTTAAATCTTCATTTTGTACAATATATATTTAATCTTTAGATGAGAGAGAGAGAGAGAGAGAGAGAGAAAGAAAGAGAGAGAGAGAGAGAGAACGAGAGAGCGACAAAAAGAGTATCTATTAAAGATAATAAAATTCGTGTTATGGTTGGCGGTAAAAGCGAACACTTCGCGATATATATTATATGATCATATATTGTATGTTACATCATAACGCGCTTTAACAGTTCGAAAAGGAAAAAAAAAAAATTGTCAAATAAAACCCTTTTACTTGATGTATTTATCGAACGTAAATACAATGACGTCTATAATATATTGCAATAAAAAGGATTAAAACTATTCGGGAGACTAGTTGTTTTTGCATAAAACGGGAAAGGGAAAAAATCCAATAATAGAGAGTTTCTCATATAAAAAAAATATATAATTATATACAAAATATATTCATGTATTTTTTCTTTCTATTGTACAATTTCTATCCTTATACATATATTTTATATATTGACAAAAAACTTATACCTTTTTAAAAAAAGGTAAAAAAAGACTAAGTGTACACATTCGTTACAATAGATATTGTGCAAAATGTCGTTTTGCTATAAATGCTTATTTTTGCTATAAAAGTAACGATATTAAACATTGCACTAACTAAGCATGAGTTCGTATGCATCATAAAATTTAATTTTTTTATCATACTTAATTGAATAATAAAATATTTAGTGTAAAAGAACTTGATATTGAAAAATTCGCGTATCGATTCCTTTATTAAATTTATTAAAGTAACAGAATATTTCGTCTAAAATAATTTGACGCTGCTTGATTTGGCGCATATTCTTATCTGTATGCCTGTATAAAGGATGTCTTAAAAATCGCCCACTAATTACAGTGTAATTTTGTCTTCCGCGTTTCCGTGCTTCATGTAATGGCACCTTAAGGGTTTCGAGGTATAACTTTTTTTTTACAGGAGCAGGATACCAGCCTATTGAAAAGACTTCTCTCGTATGTGTGGTGCACACAGATTGATTATACACAGGTATATTGGACCTATAGTTTTAATACCAATTCCGAACAGCAGATTTTTCTTAGAGAAGTTCTCATGGTAAGATTTGCCGAGGATCTTGTTTAGTAGATCAGTGTGTTGTCTACTAAACCAAACTCGCGCTTAGCATACTTGAATATACGGATTTATTTTTTGCATATAGAACGATGAATAAAAAATGTTAATTTTGTGAGAAAGAAAAAAATAAATCATTTTTCATCGAGAACGATTTAATAAGAATAAGTCTAGAAAACAATCTTATCTCTACGTTTATTATATATATACATACATACAATTAAAATGTGATCAAATGAAAAAGTGATGTTATATCTCGATTAAAGTGCCATTTTTTAATCTTTTATATTTGAATTCCGGTTCCGGTCGTTTATTAACCCAAGCTTTTGTATCTAGTTTGCTTAACAAGTGTTCCGGGTCGACGGCGGCTTCTCGAAATTTCGATGAGGTACCCTCATCATTTTCTACAATTTCTCTATTCCTTTTGGATCTCTTTTTATGCTCCATATAATCCTTTTTGACTTTCGTGACATTCAACAATTTCTTTGATGTACTCAAAAGTTTTATCCCAGATTTCTTATTTCTCTTTCGTTTTTGTTCACCGCAATAGTTGGTAATTTCATTGCTTTCTAGCTCTATAATTCTAAAATTGGCATTTGTATAAAATGATAATTTATTAAAAATGGATAATATTAGTAATGGAATAATCTTTGTTTATATTTAAAATATGTTTTTGTTTTGATGCTTACTGTTCTAAAATTTCATCTAGTTTCTTGGCGATAAAACTCTGAAACGTGGCGGTAACACCAAAATTTATAAATCTATCCTCCTGCTTTGAACTTATTTTTGAAGAGTTTGTACGTAGTTTGTTAGTCTGTGCTGTAAAATTTTAAATAGTGATCAGCATATCATAATTTCTATGATTATCAAAGATGGTTACATCAATAGAACATCTGTCTATTTGATACCCAGTAAACACAAAATAACAATAATATAATCAATGTCAATGTTATAATTTCCCACTCAACAATATAACTACAATGTAATATGTTGTTTACTACAATTATATTGTTGCATAGGAAATTTTAACATTAACGTTATATTACTGTTACTTTGTGTTTACTGGGTAAATATGAGAACGTAATACAAAAAATTAATTTCACTTACTAGAAAAAGGAATAACTTGGGATTTTTCTATGTTGTACAGATCATTGCTTAAGAACTGATGATCAATCGCTTCCCTTAGAATACTTATAGATGCTTCATCTTCTGAGCTTGATAGATCTGCTTGCTCGTCTCTTTTCATTATTAATTCTAATCTATATGTATAAATCTACAATTTGTATCTTGAATATCTATAATTAAATAAAAAGATAACTTAATATAAACAAAACATAAACAATATAGTAGCAATTTACCTGCAGAGGTTACTGATGTAATTTGATACAGAAATTAAACATCTGTCATTTTGTAAGGTTACACAATTTCCTGAAAAATGGCGGCGATAGTGTTGGTATCAATGGAAATCCCTAGGTTCAAATTAAGTTTCTGTAGGTTAGTCACACTGAGTAAGTAGTAATACATGTGGTTAGCCGAAACCTTTTGAAGGATTAAGCCTCGTCTACAATGAGTCGTCATCGTAAGATCATAAGCAAATCAACAACTACAATCAAGTTTTCTTATATATTCTTGACTGTCATTAGTCAATTTGCTGTACGACCTTACCACTACGACTCATTGTAAACGAGCCATTAAACTAATACTTAAAAATGAATCACACAAGTATCGACTTCATATCAAAAATGAAAAAAAATTAAAAATATTACTGAAATTGAGGCACGTATGATTCAAAATTTTTGCAACGTCGACATTTTTTTTTGGCTTTATAGAACTAAAAAATTCTTGTACAGAATTAAACTACACACTCAAATAAAAGGGGCTGGATACTTGTTTTTGTGCATAGAAGCTCTAAAACTTTTATATGAAGCTAATGTATTCACAAATTGACAGTTCTAACCTCAATGTTTTATAGGTAAATAGAGAGAATATGTTTTTATACTTTTTTTCGTTTGTAGCGTGAAATCTAATCTAGCCCCCTCCGTTTGCGTATGTACTTTAATCCTGGAAAAGAATTTTTAATTCTATAAAGTGTCAACGTTGCAAAAATTATTATATTTTTGAAGATAAAACGGAACATTTTAGGATCCCCTTAAAGCCCATTCTACAATGGCAGTAAGTTGTAAGGTCATAAGGAAATCAACCAATTATAGTTAAGCTTTAATAAGAAAACTTATTAAGATATTACTTAATGGCCCATCTACAATGAGTCGTAGTGGTAAGGTCGTACAGCAAATTAACCAATGACAGTCAAGAATATATAAGAAAACTTGATTGTAGTTGCTTACGATCTTACGACTACGACTCATTGTAGACGAGGCTTAAGACGGTCTTAAAATAAGAACCGACTATGAATACCGGCCTATGAATACCGGCCTAAGGTTGTGATATGATCAATGTAAATCTTGCTTAATACATGGAGGTGCTCGAGTGATGTTTTCGAACGCAGCCGTAGCGGCAGCATTATTTGTCTATATTCATTTCGACGAAAAATGGCGGAGTGCAAGGGTGCGTTTTGTATCTTCTTTAGATTCAATTGCATGCGTGCAGAAGTGAGATAATATCCTTTAAATATTAAACGTATTCTGTATCATACGATGTAGTATAACATGTACTGAAAATACAGAACGTTTCCCGACAAGATTTCCGCTTATGATATTTATAAACCGACGAACTAACCGTTTCACGATTATGACTTTAATCATTTGTCTCTGCTTTATTCAGAGGATATAGAGGATATCGATCATCCGCCACTCGTCCTGAAAGTTGATCCGCCCGAGGAGTTGCTCGAAGACTCCAATGAGGATTCAACGATTAGTAATTCAGCTGCACCAACTGACCGAGGTACGTACATTTATGGTTATTTTGAAATATTAATATAACTTGTATTACCGGGGAATGCATGCAACAATTAGAAAAAAACCACTTTTATTATTATACAACGAAATGTTTAATCATAAATTCAAATATAATAAATTTATTAACGGATTTTGTAGATGAAGCAAAAAGCCACATGATAGAATCAAATGACCAAGATTGCACATTGGCAGCCGTTAAGTCTCCCAATAAGAAACATAGTGAGTTTATATGACGTGATAAAACCGTGATGCAATATATATTTGTTATATATCAATATACATATATGTATTTTTTTTTGCATTTACAGGTCCTCTGTTAACTGTCTCAAAATTCGGAAATTCGTTTGGTGTCAATGAATTTTCCAACCCTATAGCTAGTAAATCAAAGTCATCTATACTAAGGCCATCACAGTTAAGTGTGTTAACCAATAGTTCCATGGGTACCATTGATAAAACTGTCTTACAACCTGCGAAATTTCACAATCCACTCGTAAAGGCTGATAATGCCATTGAGGAGGATGAACCTACAATGAAGAACAGTAAAACCGAAACAGACAAAGATGTTAAAAGTGAAGAGAAACCTATGGAAGACACAAAGCTGAAATTTTTGCCTTTGTGTGCGAGCACTAAGGAGAATGAGAATGTAAATAATACTGTGGCATCCAGCACGTCCACCCCCACTTTTGTGTTCGGTCAAAATTTGAAAGAACGCGTTACTGTTTCGAATGACACAGAGAGTCCAAATAATACTGAGAAAGATGAGACAAAAAGCAAGGAGAGCAATGAAAATGGATCTTCTGAACTTTTGTTCTCGAATGCAGCTGCAAATTGTCGTACTACAGTGAGACCAGGTTTAACGTTAACTCAAGCAGCACAGGTTTTGGAAGAAGCTAATCGTGCGAACAAGAGGAAATATAATCAAGTCACATTATTAACTGGCGAAGAAGGAGAAACAAATGTTCTTCAGATCAATTGCAAGTTATTTGCCTTTGAAAAGGTGCGTAAACTTTAAGAATTAAATGCGGTGATCAACACTGAGTTTTTTTTTGTTTATATTTTGTGGCTCACTAGACTGTCATGCACTGTCATCAAATAAATGTCATATTTTTATGCAATACTATAAATTCAACATTATAAATTAAGTATTTTACTGTTTTTAATATAAAATCAATTTAGCATGAATGGAAAATCAGCTAAATGTATGCCTGTTGATAATTGTGTTAAAATAAATTTATTAGAGACAATGAATATTAAAATAGTGTAAAATTAATTAATTATATTAATTTCATAATTTATTGTATGTTATAGACTAGTAGTAGTTGGCAAGAAAGGGGGAGAGGTACGCTAAGACTCAATGATCGGGACGAAGAGTCTCGTTTAGTCGGTCGTACCGCCGGAACACAACGGTTGATTCTGAATACGAAAGTATGGCCGGGTATGACCGCAGAACGTGCTGGACCTAAATCATTAAGACTAACCGCTATGGATGTATTGGATGGTGATATTCGAATTTTTATTGTACAAGCGGCACCTAAGGAGGTTGATCAACTGCACAGTCTTTTGTTACATCGACTTAAACGTGCGCAGGAACGCCATCCTAAGAAATTAGCTACGGACCATTGACAGCCGTTGATAATTCTGGTCGAGGTGTTATTCATGCGTCAGCTTAACTTTATGCAACATAGAAGTCATTAAGACACAAAAGGAGCTAAATTCTTCAGGAACATAAGACTATTTAGTATGCGCAATAGAATGGCTATGATTTGTGCCTTCCTTCAGAAATTGTAGCCCTCGGCAGTTTGCACCAGTATTTACCGAAAAAAGGAGATTAAGTTATGGCACTTGTACGAGTTGATGCTCTTATACGCATTAGATATTTCCGAGAATGTAAAATCTATTGTAATCTTTTATGTAATCTTTTTTAATTGATATATTTCCTTTTATTTAAAACTTAATGTGATTTTTTAATGAAAACGTTATTTAAAGATAGAGATACAACGTAATGTTAATTGTCGTAACAAATCTTAAAATAAATTACAAGTTAATTCTTGAACTAAATCTGTAAAACATTTCTGAAAATATGTCTACATTTCAACCTGTTTATATCAAACTGCTATTGCATATTGCAATTGCATTTTTTTTACATAGAAACGGTGGTGTGTTACATCAATCATAGAAAAATAAATAATTTGTATATGTATAATTTATCATTAAAGAATATATATATTGAGTGATTGGGCCGGTGCTAGTTATGATATTTGCATTGTAACATGTAATATTGCCGTTTCTTGTACTTTTAATTTGTATTTAAAAGACGGTTATAATACAACGGCATTATTATTATTAATATTAATATTACTACAATTATAAATATATTGTTTTATTTTAGATGTAAATAAAAGCCTCAGTCTAGTGGTAAAAGAGCTCTAATTGCTCCTGATTTTATTCTCCTATGAGAACAAATTGATTCGTATATCCGATTTTCGAGTTTGTTCGGCAATGTTTATCGTACATGAGGTTCGTCCTTTCTGCTCGTTGAACGAGCAAAACAGATGAGACAAAAAATTCACTATTTTATATTGCGATCTACAGTAGAATGTTGATATTTACGTAAGAAACTATAATCTATTTTGGTTAGTAAATTCTAAAATTTTCAATACACGGCACATAAGAAGATATTGTTTCATTTGAAAATAGAACATTTTGTATGAAAATTTCTTCTTTGGCATGGCTTTATATAACTACGTATATAAAAACATGTAATTAATACATCACATAGATTAATAATGAGAAAAAATAAATGGAGTTTGAAGTAAATCATAAACTGTTTGTGAAATTAATTTGATTGTTCTTAAGGGGTTATACCTAGTCAGCAGGCCTAGAAAAATATATTTCTTTAGGAATTTTTTTTTAAAAACTTAGATATTTTTATTTCATCAATTCTTTATCATAATATACATCTATCAGAGAAGTTTTCATAACTTTTTCAATTCAAAATATCAAGGAATATAAGCACAGTAGCTGTTTTTCCGGAGACATCTTTTTTCGGCGATGAGCAAGATTGTTCAAAGCTGGATCATCTAAAATAAAAAATTCAAAAGAATTCAGCTTTTGTATAAATTTATCTAGTCGGTGTACGACAGAATTTTAATTTTGATGAAAATTTTTTTTATTAATAAAAAACGAAAATTTTTAAGACGAAAAATTTTTGCATTAAACAACTGTTATTTTGTCAAAAATCAATTTTTTATAAAATCATTCGTTCACCGACTAGATAAATTTATACGAAAGCTGAATTCTTTTGAATTTTTGATTTCAGATGATCCAGCTCCGAGCTATTTTGCTTACCGCCAAGCGCCTCTGAAAATATGTTTCCGGAAAAACAGCTACTGTGTTTATATTCGTTGATATTTTAAATTGAAACAATTATAAAAGTTTCTCTGATAGATGTATATTATTATAGAGAATCGATGAAATAAAAATACCTAACAGTTTTTTTAATTCTTAAAAATGTATGTTTTTTTCAGACTACTGAATAAGTGTAGCTTCTTAATATATGCGGATTGTTTTATTTTCTTACTATAATGTCATGTCTGAACTATGATTTAAAAAATAAAAGATGTGAATTTTTTTTATATCTCTTTATATTTACTTTCAAATCAGATTTTTGGTATATTATTATTTGTGCTTGATGATATAATTTGATAAAATATATAAAAAATACTTTCTTGTTTTATTATCCTATTATATTCAATGAATTCAAATATATATATATATATATATATATATATATATATATATATATATATATATATATATAACAAATATATATCAATTTATATATATATCTAGCATTTTTAGCGAAGATATTATTATGATTGAATAAGATTTATTAAGTTATGAACAAAAAAGCGAATTTATTTCATGACTATATTTTGGCATTTTACATTAATAGCAATTAATGCAAAAACTAATTTATTTCAATGTATATTGTAAAAAGAATATTTTTGATGTCACAGTTAATAAAAAAAAAATTACGAATTCTTAATAATTGCTTTTTTGAAGTCACTAATGTAATCATTTTATATATGTATACAATATAGGTATCTTTTGATTTCTTAACTAAATTAAAATTGTTTTGAAAGTAGTCAGTTTCGCTCACACCGCTAGGAGTCGTAAGGACTAGATGCTTTCGCGTAAGTAAAATCCGTTTTGTTTGTATACATGTATAAACAAACTTAATGTACATTTGTAGACTAATAGAAGCATGAAATTAATGATTTAAGAATTTGAGAAATGTATATCGAGTGCTCTCAGAATATGCAATTTACAATATTTTTTGTAACAGTCTCCGAACATTTTTAGAATCTATGTGTTGTTAGGGATAAAAGCAAATTTTTTTGAAACTGTTAAGGGGGAAATACAATTAGAAGCCTGAAAAATCGCATAATTTTTGGGATTTTTTTGAAAAGAAAAGAATATTACATTTTTGGAACTTTGACATTTATTTATATACATATATGTCAAGGTAAAAATATATATTTTTTAAAATCCATAATTTTACATAATGGCCGACATATCAAGCACATCCTTCCGGCGGGTCTGCGCGGGAGGTGCAAATCGGCGGGACGTTTAGCGTCTGTTACATTCATCTGAAACATTGCAAACGACAATTTTTTTCAATTATTTATACCCATCGTTTCTACCTATTGTTTCTACGTGAAAAACAATTAAAAAATTAAAAGTTAGAAGATTTATGCTATTGAAAGAAAAACAGTTAAAAATGAACTAGCGTATAAATCTTCTAATTTTCATTGTTTTTTAGGTTCACGTAGAAACGGTAGGTATAAATAATTGAAAAATTGTCATTTGCAATGTTTCAGATGAATGCAGCAGGCGCTATAAGTCTCGCCGATTTGCACCTCCTGCGCGGACCTGCCGGAAAGATGTGCTTGATATGTCGGCCATTGTGTAAAATTATGGATTTAAAAAATATATATTTTTACTTTTACATATATGTATATAAATAAATGCCAAAGTTCCAAAAATGTAATACTATTCTTTCCTTTTCAAAAAAAACTCAAAACTCATGCAATTTTTCAGGCTTTTAATTATATTTCCCCCCCTTAAGAATGCTTTTTTAAAACAGAAATAGAATGAAAAAAGAATTCTTTTTAGATTCTCTGTACTATTTGAGATATTATTTAATGGTTGCAGTAGCATTGCATTATTGCAAGTTCATTACATATTGCAATATTGCCGCAATGTAATAGCAATAATGCAGCAATATTTCGTAATGAAATCATAATATTGCACCGTTGCAGTAAAAGATTGATGCAATGTATATGCAATCTTTTTGCAATGTACATGCAATCTTTATGCTGTATGGGCTTCTGTTCGTATATGTAGGAAAAATAATGAGAAGAATTAAAAAATAATTAAAAAATAATTTTTGCATCATTTTTAAAATAAAAAGTAAAGTTTGAGAAAATGAGAAAAAATTACCCAGATATATTTAGATGTAAACGTAATAATTGTACATAAAATATAATTATACATATATAGAATATTGTAAAATATCAAATAGGAGTTTTATTCGTAAAAAATAATGTCGCAAAAGTTATTAATTTTTTTTAATTCTTCTTTTAAATTTTAATTATTTTTCCGATATATACGGACAGACATAGGAAAAAAAGATATACGGATATATTTTATATATAATTATGTATGTTTTTATATATTTAAAAATTGTTTAGCGGAGATTTTTAAAGTGAGACAGATAAGCACGCGATATCGCTCGACTCGTATATTTTAACGAAACGCGTCGCTGTCGAGACATTATTGCTGCTTACGCATCTTGATTCTATTTTCCAGCCTGGAAAATACATTCTCGATCTCGAGTGGTATGCGCGAGACTTGCGATATTTAGCGCAGCTGGCGCAACGATCGTGCCGCGCCATGCGGATGGCGTTCAACAGGCTGATATTTTTAGATGGGCGGGATCATTGGCGGACCTTCTTACGAATATGCGAAAAGCTTTTAGATGTCGATAACCAGTTTTCTACGTTCATTTCGATGTCCGCCCGACGTCCGTTGAATCTGAGATTTGATGAACGGTCGGTGATGGCGCGATAATGCGATACTGCGGTGAGGACAGCGACGATGATGATGACGACGACGGCAGAGACGAGGATAACGGTATTCTCGGGCACGGCGTACAACGAACGTCGCGTCGGCTGGTTCCGCCAAGGAAAATCACGGGAATTCTAATGTAAGATCCGAGACTGGCTGTGCCGCTCACTCGAGTCTCGCCCGAGTCATCGGTTCTCTGTAACGCGTTTCTCTCGCGCTTAGCCGGCGTCACATCGCGTCTTGTCGCGTCGCGTCGCATCGTATCACATCGTATTGCATCGTGTCACGTCGCGTCGCGTCGCATCGCATCGCATCGCATCGCATCGCATCGCATCGCATCGCATCGCATCGCATCGCATCGTATCGCATCACATCACATCCTCATTCTTGGTATCTGTCTGTCGTTGCGGCAGTGGCCCGAATCGGGGATGCCAACCGCAATGATGTGATTCATTATCTTCAGCTTGTTCCTAGAAGCAGAAAAAGAAGAGAAGGAAAAGGAATGAAAAAATATCTTTGTCGCAAGTGGCGAGTGTAATACTTGAATAACTTGAAATAAAAAAATACACGCGCGAGCATATACGCCATTCGATCTATATAGGTAGTTACATGCATGAAAAGTTTGTGGTGTAGAATGTTTTCTCGTCGAAAATGTGATTCCCATTGGCAGTCGAGGTAATGTAAAGGAGGACTCACTCCGGATAACAAATCGTCCGATTACCGATGAATCACTTTGACAGCGTATCTCTTGTGTTCCTCGAATTTTCACGCATGAGGCTATCGCTGCGCGATCGCTTCTCGTTTGCCTTGTGAATGTTACTCTTAAAGGGGGATATTCAAAAGCAAAATAGAACATTTTTGAAAATTTGTTTCTCACAATTCCTAGAAATTTATTTTTTTACATATGTATTTGTTATTATTTTATTATCATTTCTATCGCGTTTCACATAAAAATAACTAATATTTACAAGAAAATGTAAAGTGCAATGTGCGATTAAAATGTTTGTTCTCATGTTACCATGATTGAGCGCGTTCTGACATAGTAGATAAAAAAGTTAAAATTTATTTTCATCAATAAGATAGTTTCTATAGCTTATATCTCAATCATTCACAAAGAGCTAAGAAAGAAAGAATGGCGGTATGTTTAAGGAGAAATTTAATTTTTTATTATTTTAAATTGTTATAAGAAATAAAAATAATAATGACATTTTTTATCATTTTGATTTAAACAATAAATAGTTTTATAGATATTTTAGACTATGTATATAAAATTCAAAATTAATTGGTAAATTAATTAATTTTTGAGATATTGTACCGCAGCAATCATCAAGGACAAATATTTTGGAACATTGCTCTTTATATTTTAATAAATATTATGTTATTTTTATATAAAATGCAGTAGAAATGATAATAAAATAGTAACAAATACACTTGCAATTTCTACATCTTTTGTCGTTTATGGAAAAAGAATCCCAAAAATTGCTTATTTTTCAGGTATTTTTTAACGAATTTTGAACTTCCTTAATAACGAGCATATGAAAATCGAATTATAATATACTTTCTTTTTTTTCCTATAAAATGTGCAGATCAATAGAATATTTTTTTCTCACTGTACAATATTTGTTCAATGTTCTGCATGTGGCGATACAGTTAAAGACTCGATTTTCTAGAGAGAAAAAATTCTACAAAGAAATTACACGAAGCATAACTTTTTACTTTTATGAAAAGAGAAAGATCCAGAATGTCGAAATGTAATATCGCTACAAGGCTACAAATATACCGCGAATGACTAACATGCATTAAATGTCAATTGATTAATTCTTAAAGAATGCGCATTAATGCCGAGCAAGCTTTTAATTCTCAGAATGATTTCGAATTGAATTCTGAATAATTTAGTCGATGAATTCAATCGGCTTAAAGAATTGCTTAAATAATTCATTGACACTTTAACCCGACACTTTAATTTTTTCTTGTATACATATATAAATTAAATATTAATATTCTCATCTATATTGACAAAATAACAGTATTGTTCAATCGCCAGTATCAAGTTGGTCACCAAAATTTGATATTGACCGAAATCACTCTTAGGGAACGATACACGAGAAGCATTCTTGTCGAGACGGGATGGATCTCTCGCGATTTCTAATTTTCCCAAAAATATAACATCGCGCGCATGGTCACTTCTCACTACCAAGCGTAGATAGAAGGGGAACGAAACAAATTGATATTTTAAAGCATATTTCACGCGTTCAGGTGACGAGGTCATCTACGTTTCGTTGTCGACATCGTTGCCGGATTCGAACTAGCGCGAACGAGCAATTATTCCTGGGACACGAGAATGAATAATCGGTGATACGTCGGCGGGTGAATTGCGAAACGATTGGATATATTTATAGACTCAAGTCTCGCGTGCAAATTTTTTCACATTGACTCGCGCGTTTACTCCAACGATTGCTCAATATTTATTAAATATGATGGTCATTTTGTATATATGGTCAATAATATATCGAATACAGTTTATGATTACAAATAATTTCAAAGAAATAAAATTTAAGTTAAATTCAATTAAATCCAATTAAATTTGATTAATCAGGATTTATGTTGTAAATGTCATCTATCTATCTATAGATCTATCTATAGGTCATCTATCTATAGATTAATATTTTACAAATTCATTTGTCAAAGATTATTTATTTTTCACAATTTATAACTTGTAAATAATCTTAGATTTGAAATTTGAGGCTTTCGCAGTGTATGAATATTCGGTTTGATTTTCATGTTTAAGTTGAGTCACGAAGCGTCAAATCAGATCATTAAGAATTTACGCAGCTTAAACCCGGAAATCAAATGGAATAATTGTAGATTTTTAATAAAAATTTATAATAGATTAATCTTTGATAATAAATTAATAGCTCAAACAATCGTTTCATTAAATGAAGTTTTGATTGTAATTTATGAAACGTTTTCTCAAATTTTGATATTAATATTATGTTTAATTATTAAAAAATTTAATAATTAATATTATGTTTATTATTAAAAAATTTTTGATTGCAAATTCTATTATGGACAATTTTTATTATGATATATCATTATTTCATACTTTTTTTTATTATACATATATGATTGAGGAAGAAAAGAATAATAACATATAACATAAAAATATGTTAAATATCCAACGTGCACCACAGAGATTGAAGATCAAGACTATAGAGAACATGCATGAAACAAATCATGAATCATGAATAGTGAATTCAAACGTGACTATAGTATTATTATCGATGCGAGGGATAATAAAGTAAAATTAAATCGTTGGACGATCGGTGAAGTTTTGGAAGATGATGTTCACTGGTGGCTCGCATGCGAAGAGGAGAAACGCTGGTGGCGGTAGTGGATCAGGTTTTTCCGGGAGAAAATCCTCCGTGGATCATCGAAATCCATCGTCGCGCAGTGTAGGAGCCGAAGGATATACATACAGGTGAGCCACTCGGTATGTAAAAATTTACGTTAAGATGCAAGATATGATAAAGAAAGAAAGCCGAAGAGATGTATGTAAAAAATAGCGAGGGGATTAAATATTTTATAAGTTGATTTGAATCTGTTTTGATTTCTTGATAATTTTATTTTGAAAAGTAAAAGCAATCCTTGCAAGTAGACTCAAACTTAGATGAAATACTTTCTATGAATATCTCGAAAAACAAAAAGTATTATTTCCAATTTTTATAAATATTTTATTAAAAATTTTACGTTCCTTCGAACGAAAATATTTGTATAAAACGACAATTATTTTAATAAGTTATTTTTTAATACAATTACAAATACTACAAATTAGATTATTAATCATTGAAATAAATATAATAAAAATATGATTAAAAATATAGAATAAATTTATTTAAATTGTTACATATTTTTTAAATACTAAACAAATCAATAAGATAGACTGATTTTTAAAAATCACTTTTTTATTTATTACAAAGGGACTAATTTAAAAATAAATTTATTATAAAAGAAATTAATGAAGATATGTTGAAAAGAGGTTTATTTCATTCTACGTACTTTCTAGTATTAATAAAAATATGTCCCGTGCAAATTTGATTATAAACATGATGATAGTCCAGTTTCTTGAAATTGCTAAATAATGCTATGTAAACTGTGTTAAACATAGGTCTATTTAGGCACATAGAAAAACTGAAGTAGTAAAATTTAAGACTTAAGCGAAATGACCAATCATGGATGAGCAGTAAGGCAGAGACTATCTTATTGTTTATCCATGATTGGTCAATTCGCTTAAGTCTTAAGTTTTACTGCTTAAATTTTTCTATATGTCATATGGGCCTTACTTTTAAATTGAAAAAAAAATATTAGGTAAGACCTGAAGACTTTTAAGTAATCATTAAAATATTTTTAAATTATATATGCATGGATTTAATTTTATGTGCAACGTTTCAAACTGTTAAAAGGCAATGTATATAAATGTAACGCGTGCAAACACATGCTATAATGTACTATTACCCTCGTGTAAAAAGTAATTTAACTTATATTGTAATATACAATACAAATTATGAATTCATATTTAATAAATGATGTAATTCGTATTTAAAATTTAAAAAGAGCTTGTGTAAAACGTTACTAGATATTATTCCACTGTATAACATTTGAATAATCGTTAATAAATTCGCTATGGGACACAAAAATAACAACAAAATATCACTAAGTAACTTTACATTACATAAGATTTTATTACATTTAAATTCGAATTTTTAATAAAAGGTTTTAGATCTTCTAGATTATAAGACATAAAATGTTAGAAAAATCACATAACATATTTGTTCAGCTTTTATTTTTAGTTACAAGATGTTCATTAAACAATATTGTGACATATTTTTCCAACCAATTTGAAAAATATATTTTATGCGAACATTGAGATACTTTTACTTCAAATCTTCTGTTCTGAATGTTCTTGTTTTCAGCGAGTTTTGTGTTTTATATTAAATTTTTTTGTGTTCATCAATGTCTCTTACTATCTTTTTCCTTCTCATTCTTCTCCGAACGGTGTAATCTTTATGAAGCTATCAAAGCTCCTTATTTACGGGTTCAATATTCGTGATCAGAAAATTTGTGACTACATTCTTTTTATTCGCAGTCAGAAAACTCCACGTTTGCGATCAAAATTTTAATTTTATTTTATTATGATTCAATTATAGAGAAAAATTGCCCTCAATAAATCACTTAATTTTTTCTTTTTTATCGATCTTTTAAATATCGTATTATTTATTTCATATCAAATAATATTAAACAGCCATGATTGCACAAAATTATTTTTGCAATTTGTTTGAAGTTTGTTTTATTATTACATGAGAATTAAAAATAAAATTATGGTTAATAGTTCGTTGATAATGAGACCAAGATTTCATGAATAGACTATCAAGTTTTCACTAACGAACTATTTATAAAAATAACTACAACGCGTGTATATTTTTATTTATACTTTTTATTGTAGACATAAATTCAAGAAACATAAAGAAAGAAACATTAGGTATCAAAAACAAAATATTATTAGTTTGAATTATTAATTTTTTGAAAGATTATTGAAAACAAATTATTTTGATTTTTTTGCATTCTCTGAAAAAAAATTTTTTTTTTACTCTTTCGATACCTACGCTTTGTGCATCCATTTTGATAATTTGGTGATAAGAGTTGAGCACAGATTGATTTAGCAGAGTTTATTCCTCTTAACACATGTATAGCAGGTACAATCAGCGAGATAAAAGTTATAGACGAAAATATAATACAACCGAACTCTACAAGAGTACAAAACAGAATAAATGTATTTGAATTTGAAACAATGTGGTAAACCTTCACAAAGAAAAGAATTAATATAAGCTAGAAAGTATTGCATGAGTGCCAACTATAAAGTAGAAGTAACTTGTATAAATTCTCTTTCTGACACATTTTTTTGACATGCTATAGATTGGATTATGTCATTTTGAACATCGTCTAAAATAAATAATTTTAAGCAGTGAATCGTTAATATATAGAATAATTTTTTATTATAAATACAAAATATTCTCTACTTAAACCACAAACACAAACACTTAAATACAAAATATTCTCTGTTTTAACCAAAAACACAAAATCAGCATAAATCGAAAATTTTATTCAACAAAACTAAATTAATGTAATGGATATACTGAATTCATGATATTGAAAAACGCGTCAATGCGTTCATCATAGTTATATATCCGTTTAAACATAAATTCAGCAAGATAATTTATGAAATGGTAATCGCTTCGTGGAAAAGAGGCAACAATACATTTCGAGATTTTCGAGAAGACTTCGATTCATTCGAGTATCAAAGTATGTATGTATGTACATACATTTCTTTTTTAAGAGTGGACTAGCACGCTACGCGCGCGCCTTTCATACGCTTTACTTTCTTGTATATTTTTTGTACATAATATTACATATAATAATTACTATTAAAGAGAAGAAAAATATGTTTAAATCAAAAAATTTATTTTTTACCTTTATTTCTTGCTTAGTTTATATTACCCGAAAACTTTTTTATAAATATAATTTTTTTATTATTGACATGAAGACAAGTATTCGAAACGCGCTCATAACATTGCACTGTTAAATATGTATTTATTTACGATTTTAAGTTTAAAATAAAGTTAACAGTAATCTTTTATATTACCTATGAGGTTCCACTAATAGCGTCAGAGTGGAATTATCGCTTAGAGATATATTATCCTACATTTATGACTTATCTTTCGGTATAAACTTAAATAAATATACATATATTGAAATCATATGCATTACATGAAAACATATACAAATGAAAAAATTCAACATGTGTCTAAAACATGCCTTACTTTAGTTTGTTTTATCGTAGGAATAAAATAACAATTTATTAGATTAAGGAATAAGTAATGTCACGTTTTTCATAAAATATCCTTATTCATGTAATCATGAAAGATACATTATTTTAATCGAAATAATTGCTGTTTCGAATCGACGACTTTTTGCCATCTCTCGGAGTTGAATGTCGCGTTGATAAAAGGCTGGTTCTTTGGCTGCAAAAAAGTTATCGAGTCAATTGCGTAGTTCATTTTCTTTTTCGAAGCTCTAGCTTTTCAATTTGTGCTGCATCGAGCGAAACAAGTAGTAGTCTGAAGGCGCAACGTCTGATGAATAGGCTGAGTGTGGGAGGAGTTCCCAGTTCAACTTCAAATTCAGAGTCTCCACAGTGGTTTTAGCTGTATGAGGTCGAGCGTTGTCATGTTGGAAAATAATCTTTAACCGCTTTGACCCATTTCGAAAGCGATTAAATCAACACTGGCACGTTCTAATAGTTATTGTATTTTCACCGTATGCTTCACAAATTAATAGTTTTGTTTCTGCGGCACTCTTTTTAAATTAAAAAATAAAAAGATGCAATGCCGGATATGCTGCTTTTCTGGTGACATTTTCAGTTGACATAAATGGCGGAATAAAATTGAATGTCTTAATGATATTTTGTGGTAGGATAGATAACCTTTTAAAAAAAAAATTGCCCGAAACAAATCTTCCTACTATATCATACTGCTATCTGTTTGTAAGCAGATAAACAGAAGTTATTCCTTAACCTAATAAAAGGGCCTCCTTTTCACCTTCAATATAAAACTTATTTTCATCAACCTGTTATACTTTCTTTTAGTCCCTATAATTTCTTATTTAGTGTCATAATTATCCTTACTTTAGCATTTTTTCTAACACTCTTTTAATTATTTACTTTAGTTGATCATTGACACTGTTTTTTCGAATATATCTGTTCTTCTATCTCGTCTCTTCTTATGTTTTCATTTCCTTCTCAGGTTCTTGTTATCATACTTTTTATTTCTATCTTTTTCTAATATATGTTTTCCTATTCATTTTTTCTTTCTTTAAATTTTTTAAATTCCCTTTTCAATTGTTTTTTCTTGTTTTTTTAGTTTCTATAATATTATCATTTACTTGAATTTTCTAATTGCATTCTTTATTTTCTTTTCGAGAAAAATAGCTACAACTTCATTCATTTTTTGCGCGTTATATCGACCACAATCAATGTCTTTTAAATAAAAATTAATCTTAATTGTAATTCATATATAATTTTATTCCAATTTGCTGTTGATTTTGAATTTTTTCGTTCCTCATTCGATAATTGTGTAAGAACATTATTTCTATGCATTATATTATTTATTATTAAATATAAAATTTTTCTATTAGATCCTAGTTTTGTTTTAAAAGACATTCTATTGCTTCATTATTGTCTGTTGATAAAAAATTGACCGTAACTTAGCATTTTATTTGGCACAGAATATTAACGTAGTATTAATTTGATAATAAATTTGTCCTTGAATTTTAAAACAATACGGTCCACGTCTTTGGCCACTAAAATTTAATATATTTGCATTAAACGACGTGAATGAAAATATGTTATTGTAACTACGAATATACGATCATAAGAATGTTTTGATTTTCAATGACTTTCAATAAACAATTCATACGAGGATTGAGGTAAAAGATTTAATTCAACAGTCTCATGACTATAGCAACCGTTAAATGAATTACTGAATTTAACGGAACTAATTGCTAAAAAAATATTCAACTAATAATTAAATAATTATATTACTAAATCATTAAAAAGTTTTTTAAAAAATATGTTACAAGTATTTACAATTAGTAAAATTTATCATGAATATACAATTTACTAGAAAACATTAAAAAAGCAATAATTTTAAAAGAGCCTGGACCGTAACCGAAAAAAATCATAATTAAAAAAGTTTAGTTAACTTGTCAAAGAACGACGATGTCAAAGAAAACGATTAAAAATTACTCACGCAGGAATATGACTACCCAGGAATCTTTTGTAATAATGCACAATTATTGTTTTTTTCCATTCACCGCATTTCGCAATACGTGTCATAAGGTGATTCTATAAAACGCATATCTTTTGCTGAAAAATTTTATAATTATAAGTTATAAGTATTGAGAAAATTATTAGAAGCAAAATTACTTAAAAAATAAAAAAATTTCTTATTGTTACTTAAATAATAATTATACAATTTTATGTTGTAACAATTTTTACAATAATTACAAAATTAATTTCTGAAATGTATTCAGTAATAATTGTAAAGATGATTCATTCTAATTATACAATTATTAAGAATTTATTTTAGGCATCAATTTTTTAAAAATTGCTTTTTTTAAGATTACAATAATTAAATTTAGAATTAATGATTTTGAAAGTTAGATTTAAACTTATTACACAATGTATTATACATTATATTTAAAAATTAAAATGATTAAAATTTTTCTGCATGCTTTCCTATCTGGGTATCTAATGTCGTTGCTGAACATTTGCTAAATTAGCTATCGTTTTGATTCAACTAAAATTGTTTTTGGCAAGTAATGTCAGTGTCTTTTATTATAAATTAAGTTGGTATCATCAGTATTATAGTCAAATCAATAAATCAATCTAACCTTCATTGTGATTGCTATTTCTTAAAACTCAATATTCAGATGAACTTACCGAATATTCAAACTTACTTTCTTTTAAATATCAGTTAAGAATTTAATTGAGAATTCAGTTACACTGATTGTAAATAACTTCAGTCAGTTTTGACTGATTAAGAAACATTTTTCTAACAGTGATTATAAAGACATTGTAGAGATACAAATTAGCAAAAAATTAGTAAGATATTAGCATGACATACCACATATATTAATCTTTTGGAAACATTACAAAATTATAAATCTATGACTTTTTTAAAATTATATAGTAATATAATAATAATAATTTTAAACAAAATTATATGTATAGTAATATAATATTTTTTTACTATATTTGTGATAAATCAAAGCTTATTATTATGTTTAAGAAAATAAAAGTAATTCATTACTTAATAATTTTTTCTTGTATTCAAAATTGTTTTAAATTGCTATTTACAATCATTAGAAATTAGTTAAATCTGAAAAAAGTACATCTTAAAATATAAAATCAAATCATGTGATTGCCAGCCTTAGGTCTAATAAGTCATCATCAAATGTTAACAAGATGTAGCAATGATGCAGCAATATTTCGCGACGAATTTGCTACATTACAATCTTTTAATAAAATTATTCTGCAATATATCCGTAATCTTTTTGTGTGCTATATAGGACAGTAAACAATAGTGAGATAAATATAATAAATAATTTATTTACATCAATTAACTTGATGTAACTTTCTGTGATATATCTTATGTTAATATCAATAAGCTCTTCATTATACGAAGTGTGTAAGCACAAGAAATATCCCGGTGATCGGATGATTTTAGGACAAGAGTGCCGACGCTAAATTCTACGGAATTACCGCCGACGACTTCGACGCAGGGTAAAACGTACATTTATAGAACCAGAATCCCACGGAGAGATCTTACAGAACCGACGATGTCGACATCTTCGCCATCGCGGGAGAACAATGTCGGACGCGCGATAACGAGAAGAAGGGGTGCTGTTAAACATAATAAAGTGCACATTATACGAGGCCACAAACTTGTAGCCAAGTTTTTTCGGCAACCAACATTCTGCGCTTTTTGTAAAGACTTTTTGTGGTAATACTTCATATTATATCAAATATATTTTGTGTTTTAAAATATTTCGACTTTTATCTCATTATTTTAAAATTTCTACAATTTCAATCTGATATATATTTTTCATTGATAAGTAAACATCTCTTAATTGTTTATTTTTTATTCTAGGGGTTTTGGAAAACAGGGATATCAATGCCAAGGTAAAGTATTTAGTTTTTATACTTTTGCTCTTTATATTTATTAATCTTTTACGTCACTGCAAAATTTATTAATTTAACAAGATTTATAAGAGATTTCTTTCCGTTGTAGCGTGTCAGACGGCAGTCCATAAGAAATGTCACGACAAATTGTTAACTAAATGCCCCGAGAGTGGAAGAGAATCAGAGAATACAATAGTAAGTATCAGTATTTACAATCAGAAATTAAAACACAATTAAAAGTAAATAAAATTAAACTTATAATAAAAATTTATTAATATTAATTATTTTTATTCATAATATACAAATGTACTATGTAGATATTTAAATGATGTAATCATTGCAGTATCAAACTGTTCGATATGACAACGATGATTGTGCCCATTCGTTTTGTTATTTAAATTATTAAATATTTATTTCATTACAGTATTTAAGAGAACGTTTCAAGGTAGACGTCCCTCACAGATTTCGCACTTATACGTTCATGTCACCGACCTTCTGCGATCATTGCGGCTCGCTGTTATATGGATTTTTCCGACAAGGTTTAAAATGCGACGGTAAGAATGTCATTCGGAATATTTTTTAACCACAAAATTGAATTACATAATTACAAAAAACTTTTATGCATCTTGATAGATTAGAGAGAGAGTTATTCTATTTATATGTATATCGGTCAACTTACTCGAACTGATTCAACATGTAATATACATATACCAACATTGCGTTTAATTAGCGTTTAACATACATACGTGAAGATAACACAATTGCATAACATGCATTATCATACTTTGCTTGCGTAACTGTATCTGCTTTATCTTGCACATGTAAATATTCTGCATAGTTTCTCTGACATAAATCTTATAGAATAAATGTAAGCTTCAAATTTGATCGCTAAAAGGCTTAGAAATTAATATGTGTTTTATTTTATTACTTACATCATCTCTATTGTTTTTATAATGAAATATTAGTTATGAAAATATATTTATATAAGCCTATGATTTTGTGCTTATACAGGGTGTGTTTCGTAAAGACCGTAACAACGCTTAAGGGTAAATTCTTAACATTATTTTAAGACAAAAATCTTAATACCAAAATACTCAGGCTATAATAGTTTTTGAATTAGAAACGTTTATAATTAGCGAATATGATAGCCTAAAGTTCGCCCGCTTAGGTGTGATCAGGTGTGATACACAGTGCTAAGATATGAAACTAGTAGCAGATTTCATGTTGCAAATGTAAGCTGTCAAATAACATGTGAAATGCTTACGTTTTATGTATCATATTATTTTTTTTATAATATTTTCAGTAAAATTTTATCTGTAAAGACAGTGCTTTTGCAAACATTAGTAAAAGCAAATCTATTCTTTCAATATATGTAATCTTGACATCGATATTGACAAGAAGGGCAATCAGCTTTCGCCCTTAACATTGTGCATTGTATGTACCATACCTGAGCGCGCCAACATTAGGCTACGTCATTTGCTAACTATAAATCTTTCTAATTAAAAAGCTATTATAGTCTGAGTATTTTGACATTAAGGTTTTTGTCTTAAAATGATCTCAAGAATTTACCCTTAAGCGTTGTTACACGGAGAGAAATTTTCGTTATATTTTACCGTAAAATTCACTACAAATTTTAACATATTTGATGATAAGAGTAGGATAACTAGACAACTACATAAAAATAAAAAAAACCTGCTAAATATTACCGAAAATGATAGGAATTTGTGAAATGTACAACAGAAATTTTATAAACTATATATAATAATAAAAATTACCAAGCAGATTATAATAAATCAAACAGATTTTATATTTTATTGTGACAGATATGAATAAATCAGAGAGAATTTTTAAATATCTTCTAAATTTTAGTTATGCCACGATTACCATGATTTTTAAGAAAAAATTCTCTCAGTGTACGGTCTTTACGGAACATATAATATTGTACATTTTTTAATAAATTTGAGCACGAATATCATTAGGCATTTATTCAGATATTATATTGGATGATATAATATACACAATATTTAATATTTTATTAATAAATATCTCAATACCTAATGATTCATACTCGAGTTTGTTTTAAATTAAATACATAAATTTTCTCGAAATGTTAAGATTTTTAACGGTCAATAATAAAATATGATTTTAATTTTTTTTCAGAAAAAAACTTTAATATAAATTTTTAAAATAAAAGTGAAACAATATCCTTTCTTACAATCATTTCCATTAAGAATATTTATCACTGTAACTGTTAAATAAAATTTAGTAAATACACGTGTATATTTGTCAATAATGATCATTAGGATATCGATTTTATTATTAATTATTTAAATTGCATGTTTTAAAACCGTGACAACTAATGATAAAAGTTAAGAAGTGAAGCAATTATTTGTGAATTGTTTAATACATTTTATTTAGTTTTCGTGCACATATACATAATTCATCTGAATAATCAATTATATATACAGGGTGTCTGAAATCACCCGTACATCCCTTCTTTTTCAAAAACTAAGCATTTCAGAGAAAAACGTTTTAGACAAAAATTGTATGGTTTTAAGGGAGACATAAGATAGTGTCATTGGTTTGATCCTAAATAGTCTTTTGAAGGTCACGTAAAAATCATCTTCAATTTGTTAAATAAAACCTCCTACTTTTTATTACCTATTTTATTGCATATTCTTGTAGCTTATCTCAAGAGCTTTTCAAAACATTATAATTAAGTATATTTTCGTTAACCACTTTTCGAGATATTTTAAATTTTGTCATGACACTTTTTAATGTAAAATATGAAGTATCTTATAAAGTATTCACTTTTCAATGATTTTATTTTAAGAGTCAAATCAATGACATCATTTTATGTCCCTCTCAAAACCATACAATTTTTGTCTGAAACGTTTTTCTCTAAAATACTTAGTTTTTGAAAGAGAAGGGGTATACAGGTGGTCTCAGACACCCTGTATAATAAAAAATAAATAAATAAGAATATTTACAATAAAAATAATTAAGTTACATTTCATATGCAAATAATTTTTATATGCAATTATATATTTCTTTTCTACATTAATCGATTTATTTCATTACTTTGTGCAGTAAATAAGATAATTGAAAGAAGAGAGAAAAAAGGAATAAAGAAATAACAAAAAGGAGTAAGAGATTAAGAGAGAGAGAGAGAGAGAGAGAGAGAGAGAATTAAATTATGTAGAACGAATATTTTATAATTTTATTTATAAAAACATTGATGATATTAATAAAAATCGCAAGCTATAAAAAGATTTGCTATAATTACGTATATTTTTCTTCTAAAAATGTAAGACTAGTCAAAACATTTTTTTCCGATATAGTTGAGTTTTTTCCGATAGTTGAGTCTTTCAACATTTTTTTCTTGAATAAATATAATTCATGTGTTTAGTTATTTATGACATAGTTGATTACATACGCACGTAAAATATAAATAAACTTGTTCTTATTAACAATTCACGATTAATTACTTTGTTTCCTCCGTTCGTGCACACGTCTTCTTCCATTAATGAAAATCCCTAATGATCTCGTTAGCATGAATGAATATTATTAAACGCAACGACGCTGAAGAGGATGCGGATAGCTTATTGTTCCGCATTCTTCCCTCGCCGTTGCAACTACAAACCATAATAGCCGGCTGTGCGAGCAGGTTATTAGAGTCGGGTAGTATAGTTAGGTGCTTGGAAGCCTCATATACTAGAATTCTATTATTACACTGGGTCGCCGGCTTAAACTCAGTTGGTCTTGGCTCTCTGAACCGTGAGAACGGCTTCAGCTTTTCGCACACCTGAGAGCCGGAGCTACCGCGTTTATCCGTCGTTTAAGAGCGCAGTTCAGTTCAGTCGTCAACCCTCAACCGACGTGCCAATCGTTCCTCGCAAGCTCAATCGTTCATTATCGTAGTCGGACTATTGTCATTTGGTGTAAATTGAGAATAAGGTGTAAAAAAAATGCCGTATTATAACGATGTCCCATACTATTACGGTGGAGGAGCTTACTCTAATCACAGCTCGTTAATGACGGGCACAGCACGGTAAGAACAAAGCAATTTTAATCCGATGCGAATCAAAAGTATCGTTTGTATCCGATATATAATTTAGCAAAGAAGTTAGATTTTTTTTTATCTTATTCTCGTTGGAATAAAATTTGTTCTTTTTTTTATTTGGATGGACGATTGGTGGAAATCTTTCTCAAGATCATTAATACGGTGCGTCTAAAATGTTTTGAAAAATCAGACAATAATTGACTTGTATACAGATTAAATTTAAATTATGATTAATACAAAAAAATCTATGAAAGTTGATATTGATTATTAGCGATATTAGTCTTAATTATAATTTTCAGAAGTTTCCATAAAATGCAATATTAGTTAAATTTGTAATTGACAGGTTTAGTAAACCTCTATATAAATTGGACAGATATCCATTTTTGTAAAATATTGTAAATCTATATTTTAAATATTAAATATTAAATATTTTCGAATCGAATTTTATTTAATTTTTCTCAGGTTTCAGAAATTAATTAGAATATTTATAAAATAAGTCTATATGTTTTGTATACATTTTTTAAATCAATTTTACATGAGAGTGGAGAAAAGAAGTTATCATTGCATTTCTATCCGTATATATTGTTTTTATTGGTATTTTAATACAAATGGCTTGAAAATAATAGTAATAATAATAAATATATTTTTGCAACAACATTTTTTTTCTTGTGTGAGATTTTCTTAAGAAATATGGAAAATACATATATATTTTTTACTTTTTATTTTTCTGTTTATCATGTGATAAGAATAAAGATAATAAAATATACAGACAAAACATCTTTTTTCAATTTTGATTGAAATTTTCCAAGACAAGCGCGATTACAAAATAATATCTATTTTTGCATTGATTGATCAGATATCGTTATTAAATGGATTACGTTTACTTTCCACATGTGTCCAACAAGTGTTCGTGAAATGTTTCCGTTCTGCAACGTAACAAAGAACAAAAATAAGCATTTGGCAATGAAGCGAAGCAAAATGATGGCCAATAGAAGGATCAATTAATATGAATATATTGCAATGCATATTCCACGATGTTACCAGATAAAACGTTTTTAAGATTTTACTATATTTTAAATGTTATATTGCTTTACAACATAAGATTCGTATTCTTAAAATACTTAGTCAAAATACGTAAAATCTTATAAAATTGTGCAACGAATTTATATTTTATTTTTATGCCCTTAACTATTCAATAAAAAAATGCACAAGAACAAAAGTAATTATTTCCGATAGTCTTTCAGGTGTTGAATATGATCCCGTTTATCAAATGGTACTAAATTGTTTTATTACTTAATTATTGTCTCTAATCAGATGTTAAAGTTGATAAATTAAAAATGTCAAAATTAAAATGTTTGAAATAATTCATGTATAAGGAGTTTTCATGCAATTTAAATTAAATTTGTTAATTTTGATATCACTTTAATATTCAGCGATCTGAAAAACTTTTAAGTTTAAATAACATAATTAAAAAATATTTGGTAGAATCTTAATGGGTTATACAGGGTTTCCTTATCCCCAGTACACCTTTATCACCATTAAAAAATAGAACAGAATAATTGAAATAAACAAAAAAAGTCCCGTATTGTTTCGCGAAATTCGCAATAATAATCGAGATATTTAAGAAATATTTAATGTATACGCTATCACTCGTCTGATTTTAACATTTAATATTTCGGTTATTATTGTGAATTTCGCAATAATAATATAATTTCAAAATAATACGAAACATTTTATTTATCTTAACCCGTTCTATCATCACCTGATAAGAGTGAATACTTTGTATAATTTGTGCAACTTTGATGCAACAGACTTTATATTAATTATAAAATATCTTTTTAGTCATAATCGATACAATATATTTTTTAAGGGCTGATAAAGAAAGTGATCGATAAAAAGATGAGATAGGATGCGAAGACCGATCTCTTTCTTTCTTTTTAACATTAAACCTATTTCATGTATAGCTATTTCTATCGTGACCAGTCAAATTATCAATCTTTAAAAAAAGCTTATACTTTTTACGATTAAATACAAATAACAGTCAATTTAATATTGAATTAAATAATAAATAAAACAATTTTTATAAAATGATAAAACGAATTTATTTTTTTTTTTTTTTAACGATCATTTAACCGGTCGTGGTAAGTATAATGTTAACATCTACGATTACGTTGAATAGAAAGTAATAGAGATTGATTGATAGAGGTTATTATCTATTTCACTTATTTTTGTCAACCACTTTTATATACGAATGGCGCAATCTTGTGCTGTATGTTGACATAGGGTAGACTGAGGCGAATCGGATCACAGGGCGAATCGGATCACAGGGCGAATCGGATCAAAATAAGAATTGAGATCGTATTTGTTACATTCATCAATACACCTAACCATGTAAAGTACAAATAATTATTATAATATATTAAGATCGTATAATAACAAATACGATCTTAATTCTTATTTTGATCCGATTCGCCTCGGTCTATCCTACCAAAATACTTTAAAATATTTTTTTCGCAATTTTAGTTATAAATTTCTAAAATTGTGATAATAGAACAATTTGATAAACGGGATGGTATTCACCAATAAACTTTGGAAAACAATTGCTTTTGTTCTTGCGTTTGAAAAATTTGTTGAATAATGTTGAATAATGTAATAACATTTTTTTGTGTTAAAAATGTTAATTTAAGGCTCAAAGCTCAAAACTCAAGACTTCTAATGATCATTTTCATATATGATATAAAAAAATCTGAACGTTATACACACATACACACATACACTGAATGATTCATGAGAAAAATATCCACCAAAGTAAAAGTTAGTTTATACGCGAAATGGAAATTACGGACATAAATTCCAAACGAGATTATGATGTTTCGCACAGAACGCCCTTTCACGCTCCGCTGTCGCGTTTCTCGCCACATCTGTCGACAATTTCGGAATCCCCGCTCAGCCATCTGCATCGCTTTTCGCCGATCTCGGTGAGATCGGTGAGACGAGTAATTGATACAGCAGACATCGATGTCTCGTCACCAAGAATACTCTCACACAATGGGAATCCCCCTCGGAATCGGCTGCGCCGCGATCGGCCGACCATCAAGATCAGATCGCAGGCCTTGAAAGATAATCCGGCATTACGCGAGCACCATGAGAAACACGAGAAGTCGATGGGCGAACTTCTAATGGAGAAGTTCTTTATTAAGGACAAGAAGTCAGACGGTGATGGGAGTCAACAGGGAGTACATTTATATCATCAGATCAATTTAGATCGTTTGGAAGATCCTCAGGAGCGAGAAGCTTTACAGAAACGAATCACCCGCAGATTCACACGGCGCAGGTCTTCCACAGACTTGCAACTCGATCCCGAGCAAATACAACGGGAAGCTGCGTATGCGCAAGTGCAGGCGGAGGTCCTAGATAGTCTCGTGGCTGAGGAACAGGCGCAGATTGAAAACGAGGCGCGCCGAGGTACTCTGGTATTCAAAAAGGGCACAGCAGCAAGAGGGCCGATCATCGAGCGTTCCCATTACGCAAACAACGTTGATTCCGACACGATGACTCAGGAAGAAGAGGAAGCGGCGGCGACAAGGATAAGGAAAGCCATGAAGAAAACAAAGAAGAAAAGAAGACTGTCTATCGATAAACTGCCGTCGAACGAGAACATTGATAATGGCCGATCGAGCATTTCCAGCGAAATTTCCACTGACTCACAAATTAAAGAGGATGATGAGTCGAAACCTCAAATGTACAAGATTGAGGCCTGTAACAGTGCCGGGGATTTCTCCACAATCTGGGTGAATATGAATTCCGAGAACGAGAGGCCTAAATCGACGAACAAGCAGTGCAAGGAAAACCAGGCAGCGGTCTTCGTTCCTAGGACACTTGAAGCTGGAAATGGGATGGATGTTTCCTCGAACGATACAGACGAATCGGAAACGCAAGTTGTGCTGGCGGTGCGAAAATCTTACGTAAAAGATCCGTCCAGAAATAGTGTGTATTTGACAATGAGAAAGCCTACGGAGAAACTTAGTGAAAAGCTCGACGAAGTCAACAAACTCAATGTGAAAGTCGATGAAGATCAATTAACGAATGGCTTTCTTGACGTCGAAAATAACATTCTTGGAAACAGTGCGTTAAAAGATTTAACAGATAAAGATTCAAATTCGACGGAGCCAAATTGTAAGATTCAAATGGCGAATGATATTAATAAAGACATTAAAGCGTTAAAGAAGACAGTGTGTAAATCTAAGAAGACGGAATCCTTGGCAATGGAGGATGTTCATTCCATATCAACGAACGACGACTCGTGGGATAAACGAGACCCTATTTTAGTAACAAAAAACGATATGCGAGAAATTGTTGCTGAAGACTCATCGTTCCTGAAGAAAGCCGAGACAACTGTAAATCCCGTACAATCGAACGCTTCAGCTTTTGCTTCGATGAACGCACCGAAAAACGACTCACAAATGGAATGTCTTCGAGGAATATCTGAAGATATTCTTATCACAAGTATAAAAAATGACGAAAATCAAAAGGCTTACATTGCGTTTGATAATACAAAGAAGACATTCGATCACCTAGAAACCGATTCGACTGTTAAAATGCCGGAAGTTCTCGCCACTGAAAATTCTGTTATTTCCGTTGGAAAAGATAAACTTGCAACGGAAGAAGATAGGACAAAGATTTCAACGTCATACGATGAGAACACGATGAGCCGAAGCATTGTCGAAACCGAAGCTAGCGACAATGTTGGTAAAAACAGAGCCAGCGGTGCGATGCTCACGACAAATAGCGCAACCTGTCGTCTGCCAAAACTGTCTAAAATTAATACGGATAGAAATAATACCGTAGAAGCGCCAAAGCTTTCGTTACGAGAGACGACCGAGTATCTGGCGGACTCGCCGAAAAGTGATCAGGACGTCGTCGGAGCCACTGCTGTCGCGTTGCCGGAAAAGAAGGTGAACAAAACATCGAACTTGGCGCAAGTTCCCACTTTCAGTGCCTCGAAGAGAATCAGTGGCGTAAACGTGAATAAACCAATTTCTAAAATCGACGCGACTCGACACAATGACATGGTCAAGTTGGAAACGAAAGAGACGACCTTGCTCAAGGAAACAAACGACAAAATGCATAGCAATGAATGTTTAGAGGAGACGAAATTAGCAACAGATGTTAAGCCAACAAAAAATGTCAATCCGACAAAAACATTAAAAAGTAACACAAAAAGTGACGGAGATGTGTTATACTTAAAAACGACCGATTCATCGAAGATCGAAACAAAGGTCATCGAAGCAACAGCTGATGCGTTAAAAGAAACGGAACTATCAAAGACCGATACGACTAAAAAAATTAATTGTATCGATGTAGGGCAGGATTTCTCGAGAGATTTATCCAGTCCCAAGAGCAAGGTGCCGAAGCTTAACAGTGCCGATTTAAAATCTCGCTTCAAAGCGGAGACGCTCTCAAAAAACGATGCGAACGAAAGTGATACAAACTCTTTAAAGATTGGAAAGGATTCAGGCGCATTTAAAACAATAAAAATCGGAGATAATAAATCATTTTCCCACAATAACGCCGATAATGAAACGATGGTTTTGAAGAAAAGTATTTCCGTAGACTCTTCAAAATTAATGAATGATAGCTCGTCAAATAAAATTCCCAAGGTTTTCCAACAATCCAAATCCGTTGGTGAGAACGAAAGTGATGCAAACTCTTCAAANCCAAATCCGTTGGTGAGAACGAAAGTGATGCAAACTCTTCAAAAATTGGAAAGGATTCAGGAGCATTTAAAACAATGAAAATTGGAGATAATAAATCATTTTTCCACAATGATGCCGATAACGAAACAAGGGTTATGAAGAAAAGCATTTCTGTCGATTCTTCGAAATTAACGAACGATAGCGCGTCAAATAAAATTCCCAAGGTTTTCCAACAATCTGTATCCGTTGGTGAAAAAACCACAGACAAGGGTGTATCTATTAAGAAGATATCAAAACCGACACAATCTCTGAGCAAAGTAACAGAAAAGAAGCCAACGAGACTCGATGTGACTTGCAACCTTCAAGACGAAAACGTAGTATTATCGAGAAGTGCCTCTACTGAATCTATTGATTTTTGGAGCGAGATCAAAGCACCGAGTAGTCCTGAAGTGGCGAGATCGAAACAACCAAATGGATTTTATTTTCGCGAAGCAACAATTCTATCTCCAACTTCCAAAATCGAAACAAAAATGAATTTGATGAATTCAAAATGGAAAGATAATGGAAAAGAAAATGAGATCGATATTAAAATGAGCATCGCGGGACTCGAAAATTCGACAGTTGAATCTAGGAACGTAGAAAAGGAGAAGGAAAGAATCGTTTCAGAATCAGAAAGAGTGAAAGAAGCGGAAATCACGAAATGTGCGAAAACGACAGAAATCGAGAAAAACGTGCCGAAGGTACCATTACAAAAGAAGAAGAATCTTTCGATTGACATTAAAAGTTCAAGCTCGACTGTAAAGAAAACTTCCTTGAAACGCAACGATTCCGACACAGCAACTCCCACGCCTACTCCAGTCGAGGTTGCCGCCGTGCCGGTAATAAAGATAGTTGCAGCACCCAAATTATCCGAAAACTCCGATGATCGGAAAGTCGACGAGGAACATGAGGATCCTAGCACTCCAACAAACGAGTTGTCGTCCGATGTTTCTTTAATTAGGAAGATCTCGAGGTGGAGTAATCAGGACGATTTGACAAATACCGACAGCGTGGAAACTCCGCTCGCGTCGGAAGAGACCAGCCTGGCCGCCAGTCCTAGTATTAGTCCGCAATCTTCCAAAGTGAAGCGTGTGATCAAGAAGAAGAAAACATTGTCCAAAAAGACACCATCGGAAAAGAGCGAAAGGGGGACAAAGGAAACTCGGGGCAATGAATTAACAACGACAACGACGAATCAACAGAAACCGCTTATTGCCAAACTCGTTCCCGAGAAGCAGCATCTAGCAAAACCTTCGCCAAAAACGTCTCCCAAGTCCAGCCCGAAGAACACATCCTCGCAACGACCGCTCGACCTTATAAGGATATTCTACACAACGCCATCCGCATTGCTTACGGCCACACCGCGGGATCTCTCTAAAGTTAGAAGGGCGAAAATCAAAAGGAAACGGCATCATTCGCGTACACCGTCCGTCAGTAGCGACAGCACTGGAAGTACGACAAGCACCGCTACGACAGGGAGCACGGACGAGAATGGCTCGACCCACGTCGAACTGGATGATGATTCCGAGCATAAGAGAATGAATTCGACGAGGAGCAACGATTCCGGATTCGACGGTTCACCGAGAATATCGAGTATTTACTTTGCGATTGCTTGCGCATCTAAGTTTTGTCGTCGAAAATAACCAGATAGCTTTCAAATTTTTTTTATGAAAATTTAATACTTTGACGATGTGAGACATGAGAATGTTTCTTGAAATAGTTCAAAATGCCGGAAATGATGATAAAAATTGAATCGAAACCAAACATTGGTAATCGAGTAATCTCGAGTTACTAAAAAAAGATAAAATAGGACACAAATTAAATTTTGCTTAATTAATTAATATTAACATTCGATATATATTACGTAGTTGAATTAGGTTAAATTTAAAATTGAATTTATAATTTTAATGACATCTATATATATTTTTACATGTGAGTCATATTCTTTATATATATATATATATATATATATATATATATATATAAATAATAATCACAATTAAAGAAATAATAATTTTGACACTAAAAGCACTTTAGAATTTTTTGCATTCTTTTTTGTGAAAGCACAATTGAGAATAATTGTTAAATCGCATCGCCAAAGTTATCGCGCAAAAGAATCATTTATTTTGCCATTTTTAGCTAATTCGCTAAATCGTTAAAAATATTTTTTTATTTGCTTTAACAAAATATTAAAAGAATATCTAGAAAGTACTATATTAACTCATGCTAATGTGATGATACTATTAATTTATTGGTTTACATTATGTTTGAATGCTCTAAGTATTTGTTAACAATCCTCCTGGCAGTAATTTTGTATGTAGGCGTATGTGTTACGGAATTAGACAGAACCTAGCTGAGTTATAGTTATTGCAATCTCGTCCCAGAGATATTTGCACAAGTCTCCCCGCATGGATAGCATTTTAACTCCTGTTGGTAACATTAACATTTGTTTGCAATTCAACGACTACATGCTCCGAACTACTTTCACGTATGTATGTTAATTTTTAAATCGACTAATTAATACAAAAACTTTCATAAGAGTTGTCGAAAGTGCTTCTCGAAAATATTCATACCAAACTTATGCACTACAGGGGTATTGTAAATCCAAAAGATTGAGTCGAGATCTTTTCGCTTATCATGTCGAAATATCTTCAAGCTCGTAAAATTCGTTCTTTATGTTATTCTCTCACAGTCTTCTTTTAGTGGTATCATGTGTTGACATTCGGGCAATGGTGGAAGAGATAGGTGCGATGGTCAGCGCGACGCCCGCGCACACTATTAGCGCTATTAAAATGACGTAAAGGTCGTTGCCGTAATGTCAACGACATCTTATATCTAGCTGTTTATGTAGGAGGATGTTACAATGTATAGGATATTTTTAAGATGATTGGTCAAACTTTGCTGATACATTTTAGATAACGCATACCGATAAAAGATATACAAGTGGATTTTTTCTGTGCTAAGGAAGAGAATTATTAATTAATTTTAATTATTTCAATTTTTAACGAACATTAAGTCAATTATAAAAATATTTAGACAAATTGTAAGAATACGAAAAATTACATTTTTCAAATTTATTTATATTCTGATACAACAATTTAAATTATATGTTATATAATAATAGTTATACATATATGTGTGTGTGTGTGTGTGTATTATATGTATATATATATATATGTATATATATAATATATATACACTATATACATAAAATTATTATAATCTAATAGCTCGTAATATAAATCAAATTTTTATTTACACTGATTCAAGATGCATCAAAGAATAATGATATTGCGTTTAATAATTAGCGGATTTTAAGTATATACATATATCTTCGATTAGTTTTCGATAAAACTAAATTCCTGTAGATTGTGACATGGCTTGCCACAAGAAATGCGAAAAACTAACAGGGAACCTATGTGGATTGAATCAGAAGCTAGTCGCCGAAGCATTGCAAGCTCTGAAGAGAAGTGAGTAATGATCTAAATATCTCTCGCGCTGTTAATTATTCAATTGCAACATTTTGTGATGAACATAGTCTTATTAAGGTGATACATAATATTTTTTGGATATTCATGTATTTGGATACCTTCTTCGCCCAATTTCACGATACAGATATGAATTACGCAGGTAATGTTTGCGCTATCAGAGCTATTTCAAAAAAAGGTCTCTAACCAAATTGTTGTATGATTAGTTGTTATATGGTAATTAGAAACAAATTAGTAAGTGACGAAATATAATCATAAAAAATTTTTTTGATGCTCGCAAGAAAAAAATTTCGATATTAATACAGGATGTCTGATAATAGGTGTAACAGTCACCTTATTAATTAGAACAGCCTTATTAATTAGAAAAATCGCAAAATAATACAGGACTTTTCTATTCAGTTTAATTCCCCACTTTAGTTCCCCTTGAGCGGTGTTACATCTAATATCAAATACCCTGTGTATACAAATTATGTAACACATACATACACAAGAGGCACGCGCAGATTGTTCATGGATATATTTATCTATTTTTGATGTATTTATCCATATTCTCACATTCGCATTGTAAAATGGAAATCAAATTATTCCCATCTGTCCAGCAAATTGCATGAATCGGAGAAAAAAATATATGTATTTTAACAAACATAATCTAACGACACGTGTTTAATTATAATTTACTATTATATCAATTATTTATACAAGGATAGTTAATTTTGCTGGTTATTATTTATTTAGCTCCTTCACAATCATCCTCGGATACTCAGAGTCGGAATTCAGATACCTCCGATCATTTTCCGAGTGGTCGAATAACGCCGCCGGCGACGAATCTGCCCAGATTCAAGAAATACACCGTGACGGATTTTAATTTTCTCAAAGTAAGTACAAGTTGGAAATCCTGTCGATATTTCCTTTAATGATGAAACACATCCATCATTCCACATCTATATGTGCCATTCGAATGTGAATGTTTGACTTTATTAATTTGTAATATACCTTTCGTGCATTTGTGTGACTTTTTGTTTGCCGCGATGCGCATCATGCGCATCTATTCAGCCAGTTCCAAAAACCAACCGACTATTCCTAGACTACATTACGTACTTTGTGTGCATATAATCGTGTACGCCTACCTCTTACCTTTGCATACATATACCTTGTAACAGAGATGTCACGATTAAAGCAATTTTCGCACTTCAATAATAGTTGTGAAGTAGTATATTACACTTCGAATATTTAGATCGATTTTTCATAAAATCAACAAATGAACGAGAACAACAGAAAAAATTGGCATTTATAATTTGAAGGGCTCTCCACCCAATATGTATTAAAATTTTTGTAAATTTTAATTTAACGATTGTTAAAAATTTTCTTCTAATAAGAAAAAGGCGGGGAGAATGGATGGGGTAAAGAAAGAAAAAGCAAAATTGAAGATAGAAAGATAAAGGAAAGAAAGAAAAGGAGAGGAGGACAAGAGGAAAAAGAGGGAAGGAGAGTAGAGGGGAGAAAAATGGAGGGAGGAAAATAGAGAAGGGATGAGAAAAAGAGAGAGATCTTCACCTGACAATTCTTTTACATACGCATATACATATTACTATACATCAATCTAAAAAAAATAATGCTCTGCTTCTACGTGTCGAATTTTGGCATATCTCCAGAGAAACGTTACCACAATATGTCCTTGTGAAAATTTTATCGTTTGTACGTATGAAAATCTTTGTCGACAAAAATAAAAATTATTTTTATAAATTTCTGAGAAAAATGGATTTTTGCAAAAGATGAATTCACGTAACGTAAATCTTTTGACGGATATATTAATGATTATCTTTGAATGCGCATGTGCTCATTTATAACACGAACGTTCGGAGTAATTGGTATCAATCTCCCAAGTATGCATCTGATTCTTATTAGCTAGTATAGATCCCAAAGATCTATTTCGCCAAGTGCAGCTTGGAGTTGGACTAGAATTAATCTGAATCACGTGTATTTACATCACGTGAACCGGTTAACTCACGCGGTGTTTTCCACGAGGAAATCTTCCAGCGGATGAAAGATACCGATGTCTAAATTTCAAATTTATTATCGATGAACGAGCGTGGCCAAGAAACATATTTTGTCTTGCTTTCACGGAGAAACGCCGTGCATTATCAAGGATTTACCTGTGAGGATACTTGAAGCAGAATTTGTACGGAATAGCTATGTAAATATAGATTACCAAAATTAGCACATGCGCAATGCATTATTTTTAACGTCCAGATGCGCGTGACGAGACTTGCCGCTCGGTTTATAAACTTGGAGCATTCATCTAAATTCAATTACATGTTATTTTAAATCTAATTAAGTAGGAAATGATGACAATGTAGTTTTAAGGTTTCTATTTCACTGCAGCTATGTCAAATTATAACGTTACATTTTTAAAAAGTTATATGAAAACGACATTTTGCATTATTTATATAATATATATTATATATGTACAT
>JAJVSH010000001.1:669096-718648 GCA_021460005.1 Tetramorium alpestre
AATATATGATAATATAATTGATTTTATCAAATATAAAAGAAAAATAAATATTTATTTATTATTATTTCTATAAAACATTTTTTGTACATATAATACAAGTAATATCCTAGATAGGAACGTATACAGAAAATTTTAACATCATTTTAATTTTAAAATATAATGTATTATGTGTAATAAGTTTAAATCTAATTTTTAAAATCATTAAAATTTAATTATTGTAATATATAGCGATCTTTAAAAAAATTGACGTTTAAAATAAATTCTTATATAATTGTACAATTAGAACGAATCATCTTAACACAGTTATTACTGAATACATTTCAGAAATTAATTTTGTAATTATTGTAAAAACCGTTAAAAATTGTACAATTATTATTAAAGTAAAAGTAATTTTATTTTTTTTAAGTAATTTTCTTCCATAATTTTCTCAACATTTACAACTTATAGTTAGAAAATTCTTTTTTAGTAAAAGATACGCGTTTTGCAGAATCACTTTATGACAATTATTGTAAAATGTTGTGAATGGAAAGAAGCAATAATTGTGCATTTATTATAGTTTCCTATCTGGTATTATATGTACATGTATAAACATCTATAAAAATATATATACAATACGTGTGTACACATAGCTATAAAATATATTAAATAGTTCATAAGTAATTCTTTTATTTTTTAACTTTTATCGGAATATGTAAATATAGTTGGAAATTTAAATAATAATATCGCATATCGCACAGATCGTACATATGGCTAGAGTTTAATGTAAAATTATATTTTTATCATTAATGTTCCTCAAACTGTAATTATCTGTGCACGTGGACTATAAACAATAAGTGAGAATAAATCGATTTTTATATCGTAGACATAGAATAGATAACGAGATAACGAGAGCATGCAATTGAAAATATTTATTTAGTTTAGCGAATCATTTTCGATCATGGTCGATCGAATTGCTCGTGAGCATTGAGCAAGTGTATGCTCTAGTTTTTTACAAGTTGACGATTTGATCATTAAAAATCATTATTAAATGGCAATCAAAAATATTTAATTAGAAATTATGTAAATGTGTACTTATTTATTGAGTAAGCAATTTATTTCGATAGTGAAATATATGCAAAATAAAATTTTCATTTCTGGAGTAAAATCTGTATGTATTTAAAAATAAATACAGAATAATTCCATGAACGATATCTCATTTTTATTTATATATATAATTTTGAATTTATTACCATACAATATATTATATTCGATTTAATTGAGCTGTCATTAATTATTTAGATGTAATTTACTCAAGCATGATTTTTGTATTCTTGATGCAGAATAAGTAATGCATTATTATTTCATAGTCTAAAGCTTGCTTTTATGCCTTCTAATTTTTAATTAGATTAAATTCTTTTTTTTCATAATAATAAAGTTTTTTCGACATTCTCTCTTTTTATTCCTCTCTCTCTTTTTCTTTCCAATTCAGTCTCACTTTCTTTCTCTCTCTTTATTCTTTTCCTCTCTTACGAGCGCATGCGTGTGGTTTATTATTTCTTATTTTCTGACTTGGCTCACCGTACACGTTAATTTTAGATCGTTGAGGAATTGGTATGTACGCTAGAACATCCATCGAGAAAATGATGGATTGTCATAAAATTCCTGTAGAATTGGAAAAACCACCACTGTGGTTTTTCACATAAACATTGCGCAAAATAAATATAAAAAATAACAAATTTAATTTACAATTAGTTAACAGATACTTATTTAGAATGGAAGACATAATTTAATGTTGATGATACATCTAAACAAGATGATACATCCAAATTAACACAAGTACATTTAAAAGTACATTTAATCAATGAAATAAGTAAATTAATAATATTGAAATAATTTAAATTAAAATTTTTAAAGAGTTGCAAACTCTTCCAAACAATCAATATCAATAAAAAATATGATGAATAAATAAAAAATACCGTTAATATAAAAATAAATAATATAAAGTATAAAAGAGATTTGCACAAACGTAGTTGCGTAATTTCTACGATTAATAGAAGAAGAACGAGATAGAAGAATCTTAATAGATAGTAATAAGAAGTGATTAAGAGAATCGATCAATGATAATAAAATCATGTGAGAATGAACTACTCCATATACAGAATGTAATAAGTATCCCATCGTAGATAGATGGATAGGTAAGTATACATATAAGTATCATAAAAATTTTGTTACTCGACTGTTTATGATCTCGAAATTTTCCTCAGACAATGCTCTTTAAGAATCTACAATCTCTGCTTTTGTTGCTCGTCTCTAAATAATTATAACTATATAATAAAAGGCGTTAAGTACGGAACATTTTTAATTAAGAACTGTTTTAATTGTAAGTTACAGTTAAAGCGTTAGTTGTTTATGCGATGTAGCGGTTATTTATTGAATAGTGATATTATTAAACGGTTTTGTATTTTTAAAATTTATTGACGTTATCTTAAAGCAACCAAATAGCAACAAATTCAGGAATAATCGATTTTTTATTGGAGGTCCTTTTTGTTGCTTTTCCATTATTGGATGGGTCTAAAACCTGTATCAAGCTGTCCCCCCCCCCCCGTATGCGAAAAAAATATATTTAGAGTACGCAAATCGAAGAAATGTATATACCAAAATTTGTTGTTATTTTGTTGCTTTGAAATAGCGTGAAAATATTTTGGAATTATACATTATTTAAGACATCTAAAGCACTATATTTCGATGTGTAGGTATTTTCTAAAAATTATATTATTTCCAAAATGTTTTCGAGCTACCTTAGAGCAGCAAAATAGCAACAAATTCTGGTGTGTTCATTTTTTCGATTTGAGCACTTTATATATTTTTTTTATTATGGGAGGCTAGCTTGACAATAAGCCCCCTCCCATTTTGATTTTTATTTCCTGCTAAAGGGTTTGAGCAACAAAATCGGGATTAGGGCAACTAATTAGCACATAAATAGCACTAAATTTTTTAATAGGTGCGGATTTTTTTTGCGATGGTGGTGGGGCTAACTTGATAGAGGTTAGAATTAGTTACTTTAAGTGCATTCACTCTTTATGTCTCAGTTTCCAAACCATGAAATATATGTTCTATTGTATTTAACATCTCAATTAAATCCTGTTTATTATTCTGCCTTTGTTCAACAGTTTGCGACATAGATAAGGTTTTGGATCGAAGCATTGTAATAAAATTACTAGAAAAAATTTCAGAAATGAGTTCAATTATTTCCTGGACATGAGCACGATTTGAAGTATTGGAAGTACATAATTTAACAATTAAAGCTCTTGAAATACAGCATTTTAAAAATCAAGAGTAGTAACATTATGCGTGTTTTCAATTTGTTCATTTTGATTATTATTATCTATGTCTTCAAAAGCAGTTTTTATATTAAAATTTAATTCTACAGTTTCATTAACTTATGCTAAATGCTGATGAAGAGCCTGTAATGACACTTCACCAAGAATATGGTCAGAATGTTTATTTTTTAAATGTCATCTGAAAGATTTTATTAAATTGTATTCTCGAAAGCAGCTATTTTGGGCGTATTTATACATTAAAATTTTATACACTAAAAACATTGAAAAAAATGAATGAATTATCTATAAATAATAGCACGATGCTATAATAGAACATAAATATAAATCACAGTCCTTACAAATATAAATACATGTTTATTTTTAAATAAGAGAAGTTCTGTAACTAAAAGCTAAAGAATAGAATGTGTATAAAATAATATTAGATTTTCTTAGAAATTAATCCTTTAAGGGAACCAAGTATATTTGTCACTCGTGGAATATCTTTATCCTCTTTAAGATGTAAATTATAAAAATATTTTTGAATAAAAAGCCATACAGCTTGGCACTCCTCTTGATATGCTATATTCAACGCATGAAACGCCTTAAAACACGTGTCCAGAGCTTCTAATGGAGTGCGGAGTTCATATCGTATAGTATCAATTTGAACGTAACTGGCAGTAATATTAGATAATGTAGGTCCAACAAATATTAATCTTGGCTGAAAGTTTAAACCACGATTTGTCAGCCAGTCGTTATGTGCTTTAATTTGACGATTTAAATCTCCTGGAATCTGTAAAAATATTTTTAAAAATATATAAGTTTATGTACTTAATTATTATTCTAAAATAGGAATATTTATATTAAAAGATAATTACAAGAACATGGAGAAAGGCTTTCCTGGCTTCTGCAACAGATGCACCTTTTGTTCTTCTGTAGCAAAGTGACGGCAGTAAATGAAATAAAGTTACATCATTCCTATCTATAAAACAAATAAAATATTTTTAAAAAATGATAAAAGTTAAATTGAACAATAAATACAGTCTTTTTACAAATACCTGTATTTATAACAGTCAAATCTTCCAATAACTTCCTGCCATACTCATCTGATTTAGCAACTTCAGAACGAAGAAGATTAATTAAAACTTCTTTGGTTGAATCCCATTTTGATGTTAAACCATTTTCTCTTTCAGGATATAATTCTTTAAAATCTTGCTGAATCTGCAAATCAATTGACTCGATATATTTAAAGGTAAAAAGAAGAAAAAATAATTGGGCAAGGAAAAACATTGCATTCAAAAGACAAATTCAATTTTTTTACCAATAAATATCCTTTAGGCAGTGTAAGCACGTTCCAATTTTTAAAATAATTACTGATTAAAGCATCGGATTGTTGGGTAGAAGTTGTTGCCTCCTGCTGCAATATCGGTCTGGTTTCTTTTAGATAATGAAAACGCAAATGATGTGTCACTGACCAACTACGTAAAAGTTCAGACTCACGCCAAAACTTCAAAATATTATCATCTTTTAAATGAGCGATTGCAGTTTTGATTACTGAATCGTTTGGATCACAACTTCCTGAAAAATATAAAAGAAATATAAAGATTCTATGATCTAAAGGATAGAACACTAGTTTATTAATGTTAAGTAAACGTAAAATTTGTGCATAAGAAAATAATTATTTTATAAAATTATTTTAATAATTAATATTTTAATAAGGATGTGAAGAGTCAACAGAAATTTGAGATAGGATAAATAGAAGATTTAAATTCTAAATTTTCAATAAAATCTCCCAAGGAAGTAATAGATTTATGTAATTGTTACCTGCAAACTTTACAGAATGAGTGATTTGATTTTCACTTGGGACAATAGAAGAATCAGAGGAAGCTGTTGTCCAAGAATTAGCAGTCATTTTTTTCATCTGTTTCTTAATAGATTTTATTTTATTGACAAGTTTTCCTGATGCATTTATATATTTCTTTTTTATCGAACACTTATATGAAGGACAATAATATGTCTCCTGCATTTTAGACAAAAAACATTCATTAACAATGAAAAACTAAATTAGTTGGAATATAATTGTATAAACTTATAAACTTTACCTTTTTTTCACATGGAAATAATTCACATAGCTTAGTTGCTGCAATGTTATATTCTGAAGGTGTCGGGCTATTTAAAAAATTCAAAAAATAAAATAAAATTCAAAAAGTTCTTCTCATCTTGTAAAAAGATTAAAAAAACGAATATTTACTAATGATTTGATTGGAAGATAGTATTAGCCACAACTTCAATTATAGCTGATCTATCTGCACAGCTGAGCTTTCCATTTTTCTTAAAATTTTGAAGAGCGACATTACTTTTTAAGTCCTTCTTCAAAAGTATTCTGAAGTTCTACGAGCATAAATATAAAAAATAAAAAGTAATTATTATTGAATATGGATGGCAAATCTATTAAAATCTGAATTTATAGATCTCTGAAAAATTTTAAATTAAATGAAAATATTAAAATGAGAATTACTAACTAAAGCTCTTAATTTTTCAGTTGATTTAAAAGATAGAATGTGTCGGCTCTGTTGTTTAGGATTTTCTCCCGTTTTAAATATGCTTTCTTTTAGCTTTAATTGTTTTCTTTTACATTCTTGGTTCGCATCAAGATTCAAAATGGACAAAGATTCTTGATTTGCTTGGTTTGAGTCAAGATTCAAATTGGACAAGGGTTTCTGATTTGCTTGGATCGAATCTAGATTTGACACAGATTTGGATATTTGTTCTAAATCCATATGTTCAACAGAATGACTCTGAAAAAAATAAAAACAAGTTTCTTCTATGAAAGAATTTTCATTTCAGTTGGAAACTTTTTATTTTAATGTCAGAATTTTTAACTAAAATATGAAGTAATTATAGGATACATGTTTGAAAGCTAGAATTAAAAAATCTATTATGAATCCAATTAATTACAATTTATTAGAATTTTTTTCATTTATTAATTTGTGGCATAGATATCATCTTACCAAAACAATTTCCTGAGGTACGTCGACAACAGATTTTATAAATGTTGGTGTGTTATTAATAATTACAGAAATTTCTTTAGACGCTTGCTAATAGAAATTATAATATTAACATTTTAATTTAATATAACTACAGAATATAAGTGCAACATATAGAGAAAAATGTTTTTGTTATTAAAGAAGAATTAAAATACAAAGTTAATTGGAAATGCTTTGCAGATAAACAATACCTTTCTTTGAACAATAGATATATTTTTTATTAAACGCTTCCAACTATTAAGAAAACTTGCTCGCAATCCTATCTGAGGAATTAATTCTTTTATTAATTCCTCATTCAGATCGAGTAATCTTTTCATGCTACTTATTTTCTGACCTGGGAAAAACAAGAAATAAAAGTAACATAGATTAAAACGTGCAACATTTCGGTATTTTTGCATTGAACAAAAGAAAGCACAATACAATTTGCAGCATATCCAATGATATCAACCCCATTTTAAAACATGCACTGAAATGCACAAAAATATTTAACCTGATTGAATATGTTTAATTTACAATACACATTTTTATTTAAAATATTTATGTGTTTAAGAGAAGCATATGATAGTAATATTAATAAATATAATTTATAATAATATGGTATTATTGATATGTTGAATCTAGCAAATAACAAATTTTATTGTACTAACTAATATACATATATTTAATCCAAGTAAAATATTTTAATCTAATATATATTTAATCCAAGTAAATAATAATGTCAAAGAAAATAAATAATATAATTAATAACTTGATTTATAATATTAATTAAAAATGCTTATAAAATTGAAAAAAATTATATTTATTAAAATTATGAATTTTTTTAACATATTATTCATAAAAAATATATAATCTATTATGATAAACGAATAATATAATTAAATTGTTGTTAAAATTTAATCTTTATTTTTAAAAATTCAACTATTGTATTTATCAAATTATTATAGTTTTTATGAAGAAATATTATTTTATTTAACAGTATTTTTTCCTGAATATGTGAGAGAATATTGTATATACGAAACTATATATATGTACATAAATATAAATATGCATATTTTTCTCATATATTTTTTAATAAAGCTACCAATTAATTATAATCATGTATCTGTATCTTATATAATAATTTTAAACACACCACAAAGAAGGATAATCAAAATAAAAGAAAATTTAAAAAGCGTTTGAAAAATTATGAATAATTAGATTACATAATGAATAGTTATAGAATATACATTATAAGTTAGAAAGGTTAAATTAATTTATTGGAAACAAAACTTTTAATAAGACACTTCACTCTTTACATTTTCGAAAATTATATGATCGCTATCATGAAATCGGAATTGATTGAGAAATGTAGTCATGAGAGAAAGTTACAATTTATATACATATATTTCTATTACTTACTTGTAAATATTTCCGTCAAATCGACCAAATTTTCTTCTTCTAGCCATTTCGTCACTTCCTCATCCATACTTATCTAATATAGCACAAAATAACACAATACACAAAATTACGCAGAATTACAACAGGGACACGATACGGGTACCGACATGTGCCGCACGCGACGTTTGATTGACTACTAACACGCATTACACGGACATCGCGCATGCAGATAGAATATATACACTAAGAAAAAAATCCAAATCAAATTGGAAAATCCGTTACACTAAGAAAAAAATCCAAATCAAATTGGAAAATCCGTTACACTAAGAAAAAAATCCAAATCAAATTGGAAAATCCGTTACACTAAGAAAAAAATCCAAATCAAATTGGAAAATCCGTTACACTAAGAAAAAAATCCAAATCAAATTGGAAAATCCGTTCAAAAGATAACAAATGGATATTACCGATCACTTTAATCAGAAAAAAACCGGTAAAAGATATGCAATCAGAAAGTTCCGATTAGATAATATCCCAGATAGAATACTTTTGCAATAAATGCACAATTATCGCATGTTGAATCTTTTGCTGAAATAGAATTTTACAATTATAAGTTCTAAATATTGACAAAATAGTGACGCAAAGTTATGTAAAAATAAAAAGTAAAAAGAATTTTTTTACTATTACTTGAAGAGAGATATAATAATTGTACAATTTTATGCTGCAATGATTTTTACAATAATTACAAAATTAGTTTCTGAAATGTATTCAGTAATAATTGTGCTAAGATGATTCTCACTAATGTTACAATTGTATAGAAATTTATTTTAGGCATCAATTTTTTAAAGATTGCTACACGTTGCAATAATTATTATTAATTAAATTTAAATAATTTAAATTTAGAATTAGATAGATACTTTATTATCCTGCGGGGAACATCGCAGACCTCCGCTCCGCTTACAATATAATTTCCTTCATCTTTTTCCCATTTTCGTAATTTTCGCAATTCGCAAGACAATTCACACTCATGTACAAATTCCTTAACTTCTACCTGAGAGAGAAAGAGAGAGAGAGAGAGAGAGAGAGAGCACCGCAAAAATATAAATTTAGAATTATTGATTTTAAAATTTAGATATAGAATTATTACGCAATATATTATACATTATATTTTAAAATTAAAATAAGGCTAAAACTTTTCTGCATGCGTTCCTATCTGGGATCCGATCTAAAATGTCCGTTTGTTACTTTTCGAACGGAAAGTCCGATTACATCAAATCCGACATTACACGATACACTTCTTCTCCTTCTTAAATCTGTTCCCTTATATGGCCATAAATGACGTCTTAAGTATACGGTAGCAAACATTAGAAGAAAACACAAACGTGGAATTGAGGATAACATAAAGCGATTGATTGGATCAACAACCTTCAAAAATTTTTCTTCGTATGAATGAAACACGTTCGAAAACGTTTACGGCTACCCGTAATTTTGAGGCACGAGACAATAGAGAACGAATACAAACTTGTGCACATTATCGATAACTATCGAGATGCGCATGCGCATAATATTTCCGATGTATAATACAATATTTTAATCGGATAAAGTACATTAGATCGGACATTCACACATTGATCGGATAAAATATACTGTTTTTATCCGATCAAATGCAATGTCCGATCATATTGTATATGTCAATTTGAACGAATAAATAAATCGCGGCTCATTATTCGTTCATATTTCATTGGAAACTACATTTCATCGGATAAAGGCACCTATCATTTTATTGGATCGTTCCATTTAAAATCGATCGGCTAAGATGTTCGAACGATTTTTTCGATTAGAACTGCCGGATATTTTTCTCAATATACCAAAAAAACATCAAATTGATAAGGAAATATCCTTATTTATTATGAATATCTATTAAGAGGAATTATTAAGTGTACATTTTAAGAATACAATTTTTTCGTTGATATAAAAGGAGCGATTTGTAAAAAACAATAGCAATGTATAATGAGACGTGACGCTGGACTATTTCTTTTTGCTGAATAAATGCACACTGATTTACAGTTTTCTATTAATTAATAACTCTATTTATTACAATCGCAATAAAACGGTAAAGAACTTTTCTACTTATTGTTAGTTTAATCTGCTCTATCTATCTACGATGGGTGATACGCCAACCAGGGTTTTTAAAATATTAGAACAAAAAAAAAAAGAAAAAATTAAGAGCCCATTTACGAAAAGATCAAAACGTTGTTTTAAACGTAGAAATAATGAAAAATTATATCAACTGCAGAAAAAGAACAGATGTCACCAAATCTGTCTCCCACAGAGAAATCGTTAATATCATGATTATTGATATGTAAAATCATTGACGTAATTATCTTGCTTAGAGAAACTCTCATCTTTTCATACGATAATTGGGAGATAATGCCCACATGGCTTACCAGTCCATATGACTTTTTTAGGATATTTTTGTGATTCAGTTCAATAAGAATGTAAATATCATAAACTACACAATAAGTGCTACCTTCTATGTGATTGAGTTCAACAAGGACAAAAATATTACAAAATATTACAAACTGTACAATAAATGCAGAAAATGCTCAATAATATTCTCACTTTTTGCGCTTTTACGAGAGCTAGTGCCTTCTTAGGTTACAACGGTAACGGACGTGGCTTGTTTCAAAAAAGAAAAATCGAGAGTGACCGTTTGTCCGTGAAAAATGTGGCGAAAACAGTTTTCTTTTGTACAATGATTTCTTATTAAATCTACGTTCCGTCAGAGAAATTTGAGTGTTCTTCTCTTTCGCGGCCTTGTCCTTTCTTTCCCAGCATTAAGATTTTACATATTGGCGACTGTGACAGAATGCTGAAAGACTCAAAGGTACAATAGACAAGTTACCTGTTTAAAGAAAAAGCGAGCGAATTAGAAGACTTAAATGACAAAATCTTTCAAGAGCTTCAAGACGCGGAGGAAACGCAGGAAGAGGTAAATGCTAAAAGAGATCGAGGGAGCCAACGAATATCGCCTTAATTACCAACAAAGTGTGTCTCACGATACATCGACCCCCCTCTTCCTGCACCAAATCACACGGGATTCGTCCGTCTACGAGTAACACTACGTCAGTTTTTACGAACGTAATACAAGACAAAAGATTTAAGCTCCCTAAGGTTGAATTACAGAAATTCAGCGGTGATTTAAAAGAATGGTTATTGTTTTGGAATCTTTTTAAAAACATACATAATGACGCGTCTATTCCTTAGGAAGACAAATTCCAATATCTCCTACAAGCGATGGTAAAGGATTCAAGAGTCTACGAACTCGTTAATAGTTTTCCATCCACCGCAGACAATTACGATAAAGTTATTGATAACCTAAGAAATCGTTTTGGGAGGAATAAATTGTTAATAGAATTACATATATGTAAATTAGTTAAGGGGTCATGCCTAGTCAGAAGAAGGAGGAGTCTGGAAAAGGCATTTTTTTACGATTTTTGTAGAAAAATCTATGAAACTTTTTTTATCAACTGAAAATTTATTCAAAAGTACACGTCTTGAACATATTCTAATAACTTTTTGGTAATAAAATATTGTAATATAACGAAGTTACAGCTATCCCAAAAGGTGATTTATTTAACGATGAACATGATTTCTCAGCACTGGTTTATCTGAAATCAATAAACCAAAAAGATTTAATTAGTATATGAGTGTAGCCAGTTTGTGAACGAAAGTTGGTCAATTAGCTTGTCAAAGTTTCGCGCGTTCAGGGACATTGCATGTCGAAAGGGCCTTTCCACCTTCCACAGCCCTAACCACGATCAGGACGGTATTAACCAGTCAGAACGATTCTAAACCCGCAGTTAGGTTCGGATTAATCGGTCAGGACGGTCTTAATCTCGCGGTAAGGACAGTACTAACCGGCCATTTCTTTCATAATAAAAGAAATGTCATTTATCCGCGGCCTGTTTCATGCGAAGGTTTTGACAATTCGACGCGCATCGTATTTCTGTATTTTAAAGATATTATTACCACGATATTCGATCGTACAAAGAGTATACAAATAAAGTGAATAATAATTTAAAGTATTATTATCACAAGTATTTATTATAAAAATAAATAATGTGAAAGGGCCCATTCGACATGTAATGTCTCTGAGCGCGCGAAACTTTGACAAACTAATTGGCCAACTTTGAACCTTTCTCGTTCAAAAACTATAATAGTCTCAGACATTTTGGTATTAATATTTTCGTCTCAGAAATCTACCATTAACGGTTTATACGATAGGTTTGAAACACCTTATATATTGAATATATTGGTGAATATATATGTTATGTATTATTATGTATATTCAAATTATGTATATGTAATGTATATACATTAAATGTTGTGCACTGTATATACGTATAAAATATAATATTAATGGATATATATATATATATCCATTAATGTATTTTATATATATGTCTATATTATATATATATATATATATATATATATATATATATATACATACATATATAAAATATATGTATGTACTATAATGTATGTACGAAATACATTAATAGATATACATATTATGTACTATAATGTATATTCAAACTAGGTATATGAAATGTCCATTCATTCTACATACAAAATATTATTTTCACTCTATTTTTAATAGAGAAAAAATTCATATACATACATAGAATATAATGTTATGTGGGAAAGTATTACCTAATGTTGCTTTCGAATTAATGTCAAAGTGAGTTCTCTGTTTGTCGATGATGGTTTGTATGTCTGTGCAAACTGTATTCACGATGAGACACTTGTGACATCGTATTAGAAATTGAGAAGCCAAATTTTTTTGTATTTCACTTTCTATGTATTGTAAAGGAAGAGCTTTGGCACAAGAACAACACCATAGCTGCTATGCAGAATGTTCAATTCGACAATACGTCATCCATTGATGACATCTGTTTGTTCTTTTTCGTTTTTCGTTACATTTTTGTTTCGTATAGTTATATAATCACTTTCCTGCGGTTCCTGCGAAACTTTTTTTGCTTTATTCCAGCTTTTTGTTGAGCGAGTCTTTTTTCATAAATAGCATTCGTAACTACTTTGACTTTCCATCGATAATTTTTCGCACTTTTTGATATTGTAAAAAGAAAATATCTCGTATCAAGTCTCGCGCTGTTTTAATATAGTGCAAGGCTATTAATTTATGAATCGTGAATCATGCAATGTTATTACGGTTAACTTTTTTTTTGTATAACAAAATTTATAATAAATAATATTCATAATTATCGTTTACATGATACATACTTTTTTTGACGTTATTGAAATTACATTTTTCATTTATTTATCAGCATTGCTAAATAATATTTTTAATTTTGAAAAGAATTTGACGTTACAATGTTGAAATCAGAGCATTTTCACTGTTAAAAGCTTAGGCTCATAAATGAAAAAAACCGCAAATAATGTCGGAAAAAACATTTGTAATATGAAAAATATCTTTCTAGGAGTAAAAATAAGACTTCAATCATAGTTCGAGTTCCTTACATCTATGGTGCGTTCTGTTTCATACATGATGCGCATAATGCATCATTTATTCTTGTTTATTTTTTGGTGAACAAGAATGATAAATGATGCATCATGAAATGGGACGCACCTCTAGATTTACTAACAATAAGCGTAAGGCATAGATATTCAAATGTTTCAAATTTCATGCACTTTTATTTAAGATTATACCTTTGATACATTTTTAATAACCAATATTGATGTCATCATGGGCACTACAATATTGGCAGTGCAATTATATTTTGTTAATAACCAATATTAGTTTTGCATTGGGCAATATTGGCCAAGACATTGTCAATATAACCAATATTTAATCAACGTTAGCCAATGTATTGCCAATGTATTGTGCTACTAGGAAAATATAAATTAGGTATAAAGATCATGCTATAAGTGCAAATAGGTTATAATGTTACAAAATAAATATACACTAATAATGATTAATAATAATATACGCTAATAATGATTAATAATAATAATTAAATTTGACCGTTGTCTGAATAAAATCAAATTAAGTATAATAAAAAGCCTTGTTCAGTCGATGCTGGATCTGTGTTGCAATAATTTCTTCGAATACATTTTTCTTTTTGCTCAGTCAATTACGTGCTGAATGGGGTTTCCGGTCTTTAAAACGCAGTCTCAAGCTAGAATCGTACTGTCCCAAATTAAATTTGGAAATCAATCTTTAATTACAATACTAATACGTATCATTAAAAACTGTATAGGGAAGTGTGCCTTGTGAAAAAAAATGTTACCTCAGCCAGGGTTTGAACCTGGAATCTCCCAACTATCCGGGGCGGGTGTCTTAACTAATTCGATTACTGGGGCACGTGATAAAACGGGATCACATTGAACGCTGCGACCGATAGAGTATTGACGGCGCGAAATTGTTCGGTCGTAGACTGCGATGATTCTTTTTTCTTCGGAGTCGCTGTCCCTTCGGTCGAAATTGCCGTTCTACTTTTCAAGGTTGTTCCCGCTGGCGTGATTACACCGAAAACTCCTGCAGAAAAGAACGAAGACGATCATCTTCATTAACTTCGATTCCCGCACGAGTTCGTTCCTAACGTATCCCTTATAATTTGCTACAATTTAAACGTTGCAAACCAATTTACGGTATCAACGAACGAGTTTGCGAACCAGTCGCAATCGTCAGTATGAGACAGGTGACCTCAAACGGTCTTCGGCCCCGGAAATGGGACGACCTTCGAAAGAACGACGGAAAAGACGATAGGTACAAGTGAAAAAACAATTTCTAATACTTTTCAATAAAAAGAAACAATTTTTAGGGCATTGTATAGCTACGATCTTTTCTCGCAATCTCAAATTTCCAAAAAGTATTTAAATCATGGATTGATTCAAAGATTTGTAGAGAGATACGTTGTATAGAACTGCTCTGCAGAGCACCAAGCTGAACGGAAAGCTTAAAAAGTATTTAATGAAAATAGCCCACGGCGACTTGATATTTACAATCAGAGCAGAGGGGAGAGTGAACGGTAAGAAGGTGAGTTACAATCATAATGACCTTCAGTGATCGATGAGTCCAGTATGATGGAAGGCTGGATCTCGTAGTTCCCATAAGAGATCCGAAATACCGGCACCGCGTGTTGTCCCAACGCCTGAGATAGCGGCACGTGCGAGAAGATTAATGGGACCGCTGGGATATTTGCGTCGCCGATAATTTCCTGCGATACTCTTCCGGCGAATTCCTGCGGATCGTGTCAGAAAATGCCGATGAAGTGAGAATTTTGGAGCGGAATATTTCGAAACGCTCGTATCCTAGGTATTCCATTGAATATCATTTACAAAATTTACAAACTATCAAAAATATATTTCAGGGTTCATTAATACCATTCTATGCCTTGTAAGTCAATTGTCTTTGACATTTCATGATTGACGATGATTACCTTCTGCGCGCTCGTCTCGCTCGCCTTGCCAATGCCGCTTTTCGAAGCAACTGCCTGCAGAATCTCGTCGCTGTCCTTCAGCTCGATATTCTTCGTGTTCTCCAACGCTTTTCGCTCCCCCTCGCTCGATGGAATTTCCGCGATCTGGGCTCCCAATCGTTCTCGTGTTTTCAAGAGACTCGCGTCACCTTGATTCTCCTCGATCTTTTTTTCCTGATTCTCTTCACGATTGTGAGCCTCTTCATCCCTCTTGATCGCCAGCTCTAGGGCTTGAAGATGCGCTGTGCGCGCGGCCATCACTTCCGGCGTGTCTTGGACCGGAAGTGGCGCCTGCGGGAGATTTGTCGCGATCACTCGGAACCCATTTTCGCTATCGGCGACATACTGCGCGGTCTGAATAGTACCAGTCTCGTCGATATAGCTGTAAGTGCCTCTGGTCGCACCGTTGGACGTCCTGACCTCCGACCTGGCCGATCCTGGTGCGCTGTAGCCGAAGCTGTATTGACCCAGGCTATCTTGATAGCTGAGGAACACCGGCGGCTTAGCAAAGCCGGCGACGATCAAGCAGTAGACAACGAACAACTGAAAATGTATATAAAATCAGGTCATAATTTACATAGCTCACATTGCGACTTGTAAATCTATCTACGGGAGGTGTTAAGTGTTTAGGATTAGTATCGGATAATATTACGGCGTAACATATCAGCGATTTATTTTGTAGGAGTGGCGTAAGGTAAATCCCAGTACAAGAAAGTCGTTTGAAGTACATTCTCAAAATATAAATTTCAACTTCATATAATTTACGCAATGAAAAATTTGCGCAGAACAAAATTTGACTTGTCTTTTCTGAACAGTCAAATAGAATTTTCAAACAAGAAGATTACACAAGAGGGGGATAAATTCTCGATCTGCCTCGTAGTATCCTTTCATAGGGATAATCCCCCCACGCGCAGTTAAGTTCTACCGAGGACCAGCCCCAGAGTAAAGCGATCCGGAATAAAGTCGACAGATGTTAGAATCGTGATCCTCCTACGCGAGGAGTCGTAAGGACGAGCACTTACGGATGCGCTCTTCATGGCGATCGTATCGACGGCACTGGTATATCCTCGACGCGACACGACGCCAGGACACGTTTATATACGCATGCAGTCGCGTGCAACCACGCCCTGCGGCGCTTCGTTGACGTTACCCTCCTGCGTTTTCTTCCTCTTCCCTCGGAATTGCGAGAAATTCACCAAGTCGCCGTTGTGGACCACCACGGCGCGAGAACTGGTCGCGCGAGTGGTCCTTTCGAGGTCGCGCTCCTCAGAATCCGGCTTCGCGATGTTTGCTCTCCATCGAGAGAGTATCGGACGGTGGCATTTTTTCCTGGTCAGTATCCGCCTGACTATGCCCTAATACGTCGATCGCCAAGGTCGCGCATAACACCGCGCGATCGTTATCGCGGGGGGTTGCCGATCACGAAGAGGTGGATACCGCGGATTATGGCTAATTTATCACCCGATTACCACGGTCGTGTGTCCGCGGAACGCCTATCGACGGCGAGAGTCATCTCGCTGATGCCGATCGGTCGCATCCAGGGGGTTGCGGAGTCTTTCGGCTGGCTCGCGAGGATCTGCCACGCGAAATCTTATGAGGACCATGAAATATGGAACGTTTTGTAGCCATCTCGTTTTGTAGCCATCTCGCATTTGCATTTTATCGAGGCGAGTTAAATAGCTTGGCGTAAAGTACGAGCGGATTAAATGAAGTATCATATTCGTGTAAGGTAACAATTTTATTCTTTTAATATGTTTATGTAAAGCTTTATGCGAGTATGTTATTTATTCTTATGTATGTAGTACAGAATACATATAAGTTTTCAGTGAAAAATAATAATATTGTTGCGCAAGCAAGAAACAGATGATTGAGATATTCTATTCTTGCTCTACTGAGTTTTCTATTTTTCGTCAAAAAAATGACACATCATTAATAGATCTGTGAATAGCTAGCATCTATCATCTGAAATTCCGCAATTATTTAATACAAAGTTATGCAAAGTTATACAAAGTAAGCTGTATTTTCTTCAAGCGTCGATAAAATCTTCTTCAGTAAACCAATCTGCCGTAAGCGAGCGTCGGACCAGCGACCGCCAGAGCGTCGACGGATCTCACGTCGTTCGCCAGATTCTGGTCGACGCGCGCGATCACTTCCGGCACATCCAGCGGCCTGCCGTCGGGACCGATGGGCACCAGAGCAGCGACGATCCCGTTGCCGAGCACCAATGGCACAACCCGACCGTTCGCGGTGTGCACGAGAGTGTCTTCAGACCTCGCAGCCTCGTTCGCCGGATCGATCTTCCTGTTGACGGCCGCAACTTCCGGCGTGTTCAAGCTTCTACCATCGGAATCGCGCGCGCCTTCGGCGATGTCAGACGCATCCGGTAGATCACCGCTGGACCTCGCTACCTCGTTCGCCAGATTGATTCTCTCGTTGATGTGCGCGGCCGCGTGAGCCGCCCTCGCGGCTGCGACTTCTGGCGTGTCCACGACCCTGCCGTCGGCGCCGAGAGGCGCGGAAGACGCTAGAGTCGGCGGTGCACCGTCGCGAACAAGCGAAGACGATTGTCTTCCTCGTAGCAACTGGGATCCAACGGCCGATCTCGCAGCCCCATTCGCCACCCCTGTTCTGTCGTCAACGTGCGCGGCCGCGACTTCGGGGCCGTCCAATGCTCCGCCGTTGGTACTGACTTGCGCGGCGGGTGTCAGGGATGTCGCGTACGTCCAGGGTACGGACAGAAAAGTGGGTTTGGCCGAGGCCAAGCTCGTCAAACCGAGTAGCACGATCGCGAATCGCGTCATTTCTCGCGTTATTCGATTATGAAAGTGACTATGGTTCCGCGCGATCGTGGACGATGAGTAGCGTAATGTCACGGGATTCACTCGATAACGCGCACCGGTCCAGCCGTCGTGATCGCCTTTATAGTCCTAGATCACGTAATAGAATGATCATGTGGGAGGGCGCGAAGGGAGAGATCTCGGTGTGAAAAGCTGTGTGTGGTCAGCTATTTCCGTTTCGCTCGAGTAAGACAAGCCTGTTTGTAAAGCGAGAGTTTACGTGATAAAAAAAAAGAACGAGAAACGACGAGATGAAATGGAGAGGGATTTTCTTTCCGTTTCTTTCTTAAGAGGTCGGGAAGATACCCGATCCCGTTTCCATTTCTCCGCCAGATCGGCCGTGATCTAGAAGGTTGCGTCTGCGACGCACTGAAGGCTGCGTCGATCGCGTAATCAGGTTCTAGAGCGGGCTTATTGTTGTTTCTGCTCGATTAGGCAAGGATGCCTGTCTACTTGCATACCTATCACGTTACTTAATCCTCAATTAAGCTGGCGAAAATAGATTTATTGATTTTTATCCATTCGTTGCATTTCTGAGAACTTTTTTTATTGAGTTTAATGTATTTATTAATTTAAAAAAATACATTTCTTCAAATAATCTTTAGAAACAAAATTAAGTAATAAGTAATTTTATGTAAATTTTATTTTTAAGAAGTTAAACGAATGTATGTGAAGTTAAAAGAATACATGACAAAATTAATTTACATTTAATTTACATGTAATTAATTACGTTAGTATTCATGCTAGTCATGATAACTACTACGTAATTAATTAACAAAATAAAGAATTTTGTTTTTATTGAAAAAAATCTTGTTATAAGCCTTGCACAAGTTCTTTCGAGAGATAAAGGATTAAATACGTCAGCACTTAGCGATTAAATTTAAATCAAATAAGAAAACAAGAAGAAAATGGAACGATAAATTGGCAACGTCAAAAAAAGGCAAGCGCGGCGAAACGAGCTCAATCGAACGTTTTTTTTTTATACAAGTTTGATTAATCGAGTCGGAAGGAGACCAATTTAGACAGGCGTTGTGAGAATCGACAAAGTTGATATAATTCGCGATTATACGAACGGGAGTGAGATGACGGGCGTCAATGTCAAATATACATGTGTCGACTTTTATTGGACACTGGTTGCGATGAGATACATCCTGGTAGCGCTTGATTCGGTACAAAGCCTCTTTTACCCGGGATATATAAAGCCGCGTGGATGGGGTGGTGTACGACATATTAGCCAAGCACCTTGACGAGTACTGATCTTGATCGGCAGCGCTAAGGAGCTGAATAATATCATTCGATATGAAGGTCTTGGTAAGTATCAGTAAAGAATCTCTATTTTAATAGCATATATTATGGTGAAACGCATGCGATTTTTTATTATTTTATATTGTTTTATATTGTTTTACATTACTTAGCTAAAAATAAAGGAAAGAATAAAGATAAATTAAATTTAATTGACAAATAAATTACAATTGTCTCAATTATTTCAGTATGTATGGATTCCATATTTCTTAGTTTCAGAAATTATGTTAATTATATATTTTTTTAACTTTTATAAATATACTTTTTCATGTTAGTATTGTTATAATATATTTAATAGAACAGATGCATAAGCTAAGATTAGCCAGATTACCCTTAGAGCACCATGTGAAAAATAGCATTTTATCTGCATCAACATGAGTATTCCATTTCGGACAATTTTTTCATTTATTTATAATAATTTAAAAATTTCTCAAAATACATAAACATATTTTAAAGTTTGTAGAACAAATTTTTATATTTTATTAAAAAAATAATTATTAAAAAAAATAATAATAGGATAAAGAGTGAGGAGTTTTTAAAAATTGCAAGAAACTTTTATGGACAAAAATCGCTTGGATATGATAAATCTATAATAGTATTGTACATGATTAACATAAGAAATTGTTGGATTTTATCAAATAAATATTTAGAAAACACATCGGAACATGATAATATATTCTCTATAGATTGTTCTCTCTGCCATCCTGGCATGCACCTTCGCAAGTTCGCCACTGGTCTACGCCAAGTTGGTGCCCGGTGCTCCGATCGGTCTGGACGGTCGGGTGGTCGACACCGCTGAAGTCGCGCTGGCCAAGGCCGAGCATGCGGCCGCTCACGTCAACGAGAAGATTAATTTGGCTGCGGAAGCCGCCAGGTCGGCTGATCAGCACGTGCTCGCTTACGTCGCGCCGTCCAATGTGGCTGTGGTTGATAGCGCGCAGCTGGTGCAACCGGTCGCGGTGACGACGAAACTGGTCCCTGGTGCACCGATCGGACTCGACGGTCGCGTCGTCGACACGCCGGAAGTGGCCCTCGCCAAGGCGGAACACGCGGCGGCGCACATCAACGAGAAGCTCGGCCATGAAGCCGCGAGATCGGTTTACCACGAACCGGTCGTCGTCCTAGGTCGCAGCTCACCGCTCGTTCATTACTACTTTCGTTAACATGTACAAGCGTTTCGCCCATATTAAAGTGTAAATAAATCTAGACCACTTGCATGCTGTAATCCATCGGATTTATTTCGATTATCTCTTTATTGTAAATGAAGTCAGGAGTTTTCAGATGTTTTCGTAAGAAAATTGCAAATTTTATTATTACCATAATGTTGAAATTTCTTTTTTATACAGAATTTTTTGTTACAAAGTTAATATTGCTATGAAAGAACATTTTTTTGTAAGTTTCAACCGAGAATTGAAAGTTGCGTAGAAATCTACGTTAGTCTATAAGGATGCAAAGTTAGCGATATGTAACAGGTACAACGGGAATACGTTCTAACAGGCGTGTCTTATGTAAAGAGATCGACAAGAGATTAATAAACATATATTTCATTGCAATACATTTGACGATTTCATATTTAAAAAGAAGTATTATTTCAATTTTTAGAATAGTAATTAAATGTAATTTTTTAAATCTTATTTTTTACATAATTTTTATTCTTTGAATTTTTATTCGAAAATGTAATTAAAGACGTTATATAATGCATATAAAAATATTTCTAAATCTTAATGTAAATATTGGAAATACGTTACTATAAATTTTTTAAATAAAATTAACTATATTTAGTACACATTATCGTGTTTTTTTTGACTGACGGAGAGGTTTAAAAAAGAGTATTTGACATAGATATATCAAGAATGTCTAATTAGACATTGAAATATTTATTAACGACAAGTTTATTAATTCTTGCGATACAATCGGTACGGAGCTCGTAATAGTCTGTTAATCATTTGTATGAAATTTATGCGAGCCTGTTTGAAATGACAAAGTAACGCCATTAAAGAGATCGTAGGCTCAGACAAAGTTTCAAAGGCGCGTGTGTTCGCACCGAGATAAAACATCGTAATTTAACGGTAGCATTTTTTTAAGACCCTTTAGGATTTCAACTAAAAGACATTTTAAAGATCAAGGTTTTCTCAAGGTTATCTTTTATCTTTTAAACATTTTTTGGAGCATATATATATATATATATATATATATATAAAACTATTACTAATTTTGTAATATTTATTCATTCAAATATGTATACATGACATCCTCTAAGAATGTATCACAGCTTATAAAAATGTCTATTATCGTAAAATGTGATCATTCTGATATTTTTTATTACACAACACAAAGAGAGTAAGTTAATAAGAAGAATGCAAGACAGAAGCTGAAATTATATAATAAATTAAGAATAATCTTCGCTTATTTGCGAATAATAATTTGATCCGCCAAGAGTACAGTGGTTGCCTCTTGTAATTCCACATATTATCAAGAACACGTAATCTTGCCGATAATAATGACACAATCATCGAGACGATGACAACAAAGGAATTGTTGCGTATGATTTTCGATGTTGTTTCTCGCACAGTTGATTTTTTAGGTCAACCTCAGAGGTTTTAGGCGCTCAATGGTCTAATGTAATGCGGAGAGGCCAGCGTGGGTTTGCAATCGGCGGATTCTGTCGCGAGCGCATTGTCGGGAAAAAAAGAGCAAGAACCGCCGCCCGCTTTCTCGTATTACACACACGCGATTACCGTGACGTTTCGCGATACTCGCGTTTCATTTCACGCGGTACAGAGATTTGCCCAATCTGAGAGAACAAAAATTCCTCAGCTCGGCTTGGCTCGCGAGTCCATTTAGTTTGGAATGTTTTTGTTCACTCCGTGGGACAGGGCAGAGATGTAGATTGACATTGAGCGTGAACAGACGCTCACTGTCGCTTTCATATCGACATGCTGCATACTGCTCGGCGAGTGAGTGGCTTAAGGGTGGTCAATAGATCACTCACGTCGATTCGATCGAACGCAATGATGAAGATCAATAAGTCGCGATAATAGGGCAACGGTGAGGAAAGGCGCGGTCGCGTATGATGACAGTAACGCGTCACCTTACTTATCTGCATTTATCGGTTTGCACTTTGCAGCATAGGCTTGTCAAAGGTGTTTATGTCGTGTAGTGTCAAAGGTGTGTTCACGTGAACACTGTACACGGAGAGAAATTTTCGTTATATTTTACCGTAAAATTCATTCCAAATTTTAACATGTTTGGTGATAAGAGTAGGATAACTAGACAACTACATAAAAATAAAAAAAACCTGCTAAATATTACCGAAAATGATAGGAATTTGTGAAATGTACAACAGAAATTTTATAAACTATGTAATAAAAATTACCAAGCAGATTGTAATATTAATCAAACAGATTTTATATTTTATTGTGATAGATATGAATAAATCAGAGAGAATTTATAAAAATCTTCAAAATATTAGTTATCCCACGGTTACCCCATACCATGATTTTAAGACTAAATTTTAAAAGAAAATTCTCTCCGTGTCTCTGTTTAATATATCTAATATATGTATATCATGTACAAATATGTTTTTTCGCGAAAGATGCGAAACTCGTTAGCGCATTGAATTAAGTTAAAATTGTAATATTATTGATTAAATTAGAAGAATTGCAGCTTGATTTGGCATGAGGAGGATATGACATATCAAACACTATAAATATAATATTATTTTTACGACTCTGTATTTTTGCGTTATAATATTTAATATTAAAAATAATTTTAAAATAATTTTGATAATCTTATTGAAATAATTTGAGCTCAAGTACCAAACGTAATTTAAATTATTTTTAAAATTTCATATTGTCACGTGTCACGTTATATATTATACATATATAAACTCTTAGATTAATTGAAATTTAACAAATTCCATCTCAGTAATTGTGCTACATATTTATATTTTAGTAAAGTTTCTTGTCGAATTAAAATTGACAAATGAAATTTTAAAAATAATTTAAATTACGTTTGGTTCTTGAGCTCAAATTATTTCAATAAGATTATCAAAATTATTTTAAAATTGTTTTTAATATTAAATATTACAATGCAAAAATACAGAGTCGTAAAAATAATATTATATTTACAGTGTTTGATTTGTCACATCCTCCTCATGCCAAATCAAGCTGCAATTCTTTTAATTTAATCAATAATATTACAATTTTAACTTAATTCAATTTTAATTCGACAAGAAATTAAAATTATAATTTTAAAAGCACTGTAGCTCTGCTATATTTACATATAATAAATATGTTTGAGAAATTAATTTTGTGATCGCAAAAGAGAGTGACTTAAATTTATCTCACAGGGGTCATGAAAGTCCATATACCATAAATGCATTACGAGCAACGTGCTTTGTACTGTGAGAATGCATTTTTAATTCAACTCGTCCTTCGACTTCGAGTCCTTCGTTTGCTCAGGGTTGGTGAGTCGTTTAGTGCCAATACACGCCTTTGTTGTTTCTTAGGCGAGAGTATCCGGCGAGAGTATCCCTTCTATCGGTGACATGATTTACTAGGATCAGGCGGGAGTGAAAAATATATGCCTTTCTCGTTAAAAGGATGCCGGATTGATTTATGTCACTGATAAAAAAAATTAATAATTTGCCTGCTATTTGTTACTGGAAAATTCTAAGAAATAAATATCGAAAGAGACGACCGGTGTAAATGACAAAATGTCTTTCAACTTTAATTCAGCAAATGAAAATTTTGCAAAGAATTGATAGCGATTTTATGTCTGTTAACTGTTAAGATGCAATCGAGTGCATTATTAGTTCCTGTGAGGCTTCCGGTCATGAAGTGCAGAAATCGCGTTCAAATGTCAAGGTCGTCTTTGGCGAAAGACTGAGAAAACGAGAGAAAAAGAGAGAAAGGGAGGATAATAGCCTTCCCTTTTCCGATCTTTCCGGCGAACTTCCCGGGCCACCAGGTTAGCCGATCACCTCTGGCTCCCTCCAGGTCGCCGGCTATCGCGGATCCACGTGGGAGGGGACAGACGAACGCGACTATAAATGGTACCAACCGGCCGTTCTCCAGGAACACAAAACACCGAACCGACGCCCGGCCCGGGTCCCTCACTCCTGGGAGCGAGTACTGACAGACACAGCAGCGCTCTTTTTATCACGAAGAAGGTGTGTGGGAGTTCAGCGAAGGATAACACGCCCCTGGATCGTCATGAGAGGCCTGGTGAGTGATCCCGGGACAAAGGAAAGTGAAAGGTTGGGGTAGGTCAAAAGAAACCGCCCAGCAAGAAATGCCGATCGAGATCGCGCAACGAGATGACCCGATAAGCGGCGGATTAACTATCGATTACGTATTGTTAATTCGTGACGGGTAAACTGTATCATTTCTTCCAAATCCCCCACAAAAGATGATTAAAATTCCCTCGCGAATTGACATTTTTTTGGAAACAATGTATAAAATGTGGAAAAATGTAATATTTTTCGTAAATATTAATTTTTCTCAAGTCGAATCGAAATCTAATTGCTCCAATTCATTTATCCTCTTTCAGATTTTCCTACTCGCCACGGCGGTGACCTGTAGAGCCGCGTACGTCGGTTCATCCCCCTATGGGAATCCCCTCGTTCACCACCAACAGGTCGCGCCGAGCTTCGCGCCACCCGCCCCGGTTGGCGAGGACGGCAACGTCATCGACACGCCGGAAGTGGCGCAGGCGAAGGCCGCGCACTTTGCCGAATTCGCGAAGGCCGCCGCCCGCGCGGCCCAGGACCAGAAGAATCAGCCACACTTGTCCGATTACAATCCGCAGATCTCGTCGCCCGCGTACAGCTATTCGGCCGTTCAGCCGACCGCGGTGCCTTACCTGAGACAGGCCAGCTATCAGCAACCCACTCCGATCTATCAGACGGCTAATCACGTGCCGGCGCCCCCCATCTACGCCCCGGTGAATTACCAGCAACCCCAGCAATACAACGCACGAGCGAATTTCGTGGGACAGAAGAGCTACGGACCGCCACCGAAGAGCACTACTTTCGTGCCGGCACCGCTGGCCGAGGACGGGACGGTCATAGACACGCCGGAAGTGGCGGCCCTGAAAGCAGCCAGACTAGCCGAGCTTGCTGATGCGGAGGCCCGGGCTTACCAACACGCGAACGAACATCCAAACGAGGAGCAGGGTCAAGGTGAGCGAAGCAGAACTGGAAGAGTCCGATGACCTGCTGCGTGGGCCGCAACGTAAATTGTTGACGTAGGGCGTGGATGAGAAACATGTTTTAAAATCTGCTAGCGGCAACATAATACGAAGTATAAGATATAAAAGTTTGATAGATTGACGAGAAAATTATGAGAGAAAAGTAGAAGGATTTAAGGATCGAAGAGTTTTCAACATTGCTTGAATCTAGAAATACAACTTTTAATTAACCCTAAGAGATAAATTAACAAAAGAAGTACTTATAAATACAAATTACACGATCTAAAATATTTTTATGTTACAAAAAATTCTAATTATACCCGCTGCACTTTTTACATTTCATTAAAAGTTATTCTAATAACTCTGTTTATTTATTTATTATATGCGCGTCTATTTTATTCAAAAAAATTGTCGGATTTTCTAAATGGTGTTTTATATTGTCTTAGCTTATTCTGATGCGCCAGGCGGTCCTGCTCCCGTCAATTATAATCCTAATCTGGGACACTTTGGTGCTTCGCGAGCATTCCCAGGATCTTCGTACCCGGGAACTCAGCCTTACGCCACGCAGCAAGCGTACAATCCGTCAGGTTACCAGCCTCATCATTATCAATCTCACAATCAGCATCTGATAGGAACTTACTGAACCCTAGCGGATTGCGGTCGATCAACATGTTCCGGTGCCTGTACATACTCTAGATGAATAAATTGTTTTCCTTTCCTACATGAATCGTTTTTCGCGATAATTATTGCAGATCAATCGCTTGTACATCTCTTCTTTAATCTTCTTAAATATTCCAAAAATTGTGATATATAAAGACTGCTAAGAAAAAGATTCAATGGAAGGACAACCTTGTTCTCTCCATCCTGATCCCCATCTTCCTTTTTCTCTCTGTATTTTCAACATAAAAATGTCGCACGATTGATAACTATTAACTTGTTTAAATTATATTAAATTATATTCTGTATCTGTATTAGCTGTAAATTTAAAATGAGAGATACAAGTGATTATTCTTATTGTAACTTAATGAGCGCATTGTGTGTAAAATATTTTGTAATTTATATGATTACAAAATAATAGGCTAATATTTCTAACTTTTTGTCGTGCAATAATCAAATAGGCAATTAAGTTTTAATAAAGTTCTATTCACATGCTTGGCCTACTTCTCGATTTTGCGCGTTGCGTCTAGCGTAATTTAAGTATGACTGAAATATTTCTTTACTATTATTAAACCGTATCAATGTTAATTCAAGATTGTAAAGCTACACCAAACGCATGCAAATGTTTTAATTAATTAACTTTTACGAATTAAAAGCTTATTGCGCTGATTCTTTCTATGTTTTCGCTATAATTGATATGCCTATAGCATTAAATTTAGATTAAGATAAACAATTAATTAACATTTCTTGCCATTTTGACACGCGCAGAGAAAAGGATACGCAAAAGATCGTAATACGGGAATTCTCGTAGAAGAAATCGCAGCGGTTCGTGACGTAACTCCAATGTCTTAATCCAGATAGAAATCGGAAGAGCAAGAAGAGAGCGATCGGATCGTCGTGGGACGACGATTAGGAAAGTTTTGCGTTTTGCGGTGCACCCACCACGGGACGCTATCGTAATGATTGCAGCGAATGCGACACGCAGTTTTACGTAAGCCAAGTCGCGACACTTGTCGAATAAAAAGGGGCGCAATGTTCCGTGGCGCTAATCGGTATTGTGCTTGCGCGGCACCCAGACAGACACCAATTTACTGGAAAATGTATAATTATTATAACATTTTTTACGCATTGCGTATTTCTCAGGTAACACCCCGCGTATAATGTTTACGACACTGTACTCTAATGGCAATTTAATTCTGGGAACTAAGAAATATCATGTAAATCCTATTGAAACGTAGTCATCTCGCGTTACGGTTGTGGATGTTGCGACATAGGTCACCAGTGTACGAAAGACGTGAGAAGAAACGAGCGAGGGAGCGGAATAATAGCTTCGTTCCTTCGAGAAACGAACCCGAGCACATCGTGATTCGGAATTCCTCGCCATGAAAAGGTCAGGAATCGTAACTCGTAACTCGTAACCGATGTAAAATATACAAGAAGAATGAATCGATCGTAAACGAGTTCGAGTATCGAGGCGGACGCTCGCCAAAATGAAGTAACCCATCCGCAGATGACATCATCGGAACGAGTTGTCGAACTCACGGTCGCCAAAAAAACGATCTGTCACCAAAGGCGTTTCCTCGGGAGGGAAGAAAAAAACTGATATTATTCGCGAGTGTGCAACCTCGCTACCCACTCCTTCGCGAGTACCCTGCGCAATTTGAACTGACCTCGATATAAAGATACAAGATCGGACGATACGCCTACCCGAGAAGAGTTAAAAAATTCCGCGGGCGCGCGCAGAGATCGCCGGATGCTGCGTGCAATATCGCTGCCACGTTTGCGACCGTGGTCTAACACGTTACGTGTACCGGAGATTACGAGACCCCGTTTTGCGTAGATTTGCGCAACAATCGGCGAACTAGTCGGCCGAGTTCTTCCGTCTCACGTTACCGCGCGGATCGACAGTCGATTATATCGAGGACAAGATCAAATAATCTCCCTCATTTTGCTCTGCTGACCTCAAACTTATCTATCTGATATCGCTTTATCATCAAAAGAAATTACTAAACAATAGAAATATTTAATATATCAAATATATTTAATATATCAAATGCAATGAATGATGATTTAAGTCGACAAGTCGACATTAAAATATCTATGTACATATTTATTAAGAATCAAATTTGTAAGGATCAAATAATCTTCTCTCTCGTACTGCTCTGATAACTTTTAAACGAGGTTATCTTATTCGATATTACTGAAAAAATTAGCAGAAAAATAACATAGAAATATTTATAATATATTAAATGCGACGAATGATTTAAATCGGAAGGTTTAAAAAACCTAGCAAATATTTGTTAAAAAAATTATTTCTCGATCTCTTGACGGAAATATGTAGTGTTTCATCGTTCTTTGAACAATGCACTGTCAATTTTCGAAGGTACAGGTGATACTTAACAAGAAGAGGACCACCTTGAAGGAAACATAATCCATGATCCATGACCGGTCGTCCGCGAATCGGACGTGTTTTGCAAGAAAACTTCGTTCGAATGCACGTTGCGTTGACGCGTCGCGGATGATTGCGTAGAAAACGCCGTGCGGAGCGAATCAATACAACGAACATCCCGACATTAAAGATTAACTAACAGATCTGTAATTATACTTGATGTCGATTAGCGGCAGGAAATGAAAATTCGATTGCGAAGAGAAATGATGAGGAAACCGGTTTCTATGACTGTGAGATAATGTGAGACAGTTATCTTGCGCGATCCTAGACGGCTCGTGCCATTAGCAAGGACGCGATTAATCGTGCTTAACGAGGTATGCAACAACGGAGTTCAGCAGATAACGATCTCTTGTGTCGCGCACTCTCGCGAAAACAGATCCGAGTAACGGTAGAATACGATAATATCGAGGTATGAATGCCGTAAATACCTATAGACGTGAATGAATGTAATAGAATTTTTTCATTCAAGAAAGAAGATTAATATATTCAAAATGCAGGCATTTATATACTATACCATAAGTTCTTAGGGAGAGATATAGTGAATCTAAGTTTACATCATAAATTCAGAAAATTAAATCTCTTAGCTTTTTTACATTCGCGAGACGAGTGGATGAAAGGGTGTTGGATGAATAACAAATTCTATGTGCTAAGAAGCACATAGAGTTATCCTTTTACGCTACTTTTACTGCTATCCCATATGCATATATATTTGTTCCACCACATACACCGGAAGTACGCGAGTACTCGCGCGTGACAAATAGGAGATGTGCATGAAACGCGGCGCTGAAAATACAGGAAGATCATTGGGAAATGCAATCGGAAGATCGACCGGGGAGAATCATTTGTTCGAACTGATTGGAGAGGTAGTTAGTAATATTTATCTTAGTCTTCCAATTCTTGAGGTAGCTGGGAAGGGCGTCGAGGATCACAAAGATCCAGCGCGACCGGTCGGTGCGATCGATTTCGCTGGGATCGTCGACGTCCACCAAACGAGCGGAAACGTGTTCCGCTCCGCGCGTCGTCCTGCTTCGATCGTTTCCTGAGAGTTGAATTAATAGTAGCTGCCGTCCCAAGCGGGATTATAGGCACCATTATTCCAGGATGGATCGTAGGCGCCAGCGGCAATTGGATCGGCTGGACCGGTCGGCACGCGCCGCGCTTCCGCATTGTAGAGAGAGAAATGTACGGCCTTGGCTTGCTGAACCTCGGGCGTGTCGACTACGCGGCCGTCCGGGCCCAGCGGGGCCGGTGGTCCGCTGTAACATGATGTATTCAGATGATTTTAGAGAGTTGAATTTGAATAGATCGGTTCTCGTTGGACAAAAGGAAATAAAATGGAATCTTGAAAAAAAAAAACATAATCCTAATTACATTAATAAAATTAATTTTAATTAAATTAACAAAATTAAATCTAAATAAAATTAATTTCAATCTAGTTGCGTATGAATATGAGAATCTATGAGGATGCTTCAGAGATGTCCAGTAGGTAGAAACGCTTATTCATAAAACAAACCTGTAATGCGAAATGTAATTTCCGGGAGCGTATCCGGTGGGCCCGGCGTAACCACCGATCGATCCCGGTCCTTTCGGTGCACGTGCATTAGCCTCCGCCAGAGCGGTTAGATGGGCAGCTTTTAATTGCGCGACTTCTGGCGTGTCTACCACGCGACCGTCGGGGCCCAATGGTGCCCGAGAAGCGTGGGGCCCGTACCATTGCGGAGTCGCTAGAATAGCGCTCGACATTGCAAGGAAGAGGATCTATGATACAACAAAATCTTATCATCCGATTGATTTTTTATTGTTATTGTTTTTTTAATTAATATTCATCTTAGATATATAAGCAAGTGTAAAAAAATTAAAAACATTTCCGTTAGAGAAATAGTCCCTTCTTCCTCCGCGATATAGAAAGGAAAAGACATTAAACTTAGTAATGAAATTAAGATTAATGACAAACGATGGATAAATTATTGACATTAGTAAGAATTAGAATAATAATGTTTAAAAAGTAGAATAATGTTAACTTTTTTTCACAGGGGAATTTAATATTAATTACTGAGATGACAGATCAGAGTCATTTCAGAATTAGGATTTCTGAGCGTGTTACCTCGCAGCCCTTTCCACCGAATTTTCGAGCGTAGGTACTCACAATGTATCCGATCATCGCGGCGATCTGCGTATCCCAAAGATATATCCGGTCACCCTTAGATCTCAACAAGACACTGCGGCTGTCGACACGTGCGTTTAAATCCGCATTACAGCTGCCATCAACGTGCGTGGCGCAATTTATAGGGGTACGAGCGTTGATCAGGCGTGCTGCTGCCCGTGCCCCGCCTGGCCTGGCGCGACTCGCGGGGTAACAACCACACCCAGGAAAAACGTTCTCCTTAACTACACGCCGTGCCCCGTAACATTTATGCCATGCGTTAACAATGGCACCCGTATGTCTCGTGACCTCGTGTCACGAAGAAAAATGCATCTCGGCTATGCGCGCCATCCGCGAACGCAGTTCACAGTCATTTAAGTCTCCGGCTTTCGCCCAAGTGACGCTGATGTGATACTTCTCTAATGATCCTTTCAGTATCGTGTTTTGCTTCCTCAAACGCATTAGGGATTAAATCGAGAAGTTACAACTCACTTTGCTCGAGGTTCTCTTAATATAATTAAGAGTAATTATATGTAATTAATGTAATTACCATTTCATTTAATTTCTCTATTAAATGTACCACGCTATTCAAATTTTTCTAAAAGTAAATACTTTCTTTTAGAAAATTTTTTCTTTGAGAGTTGAAAGCGAGAGAAACGAGATCTTTTTATTTGTACAGATACTACATGTGATCGATAATAGTCTGAGGGAAGCTCTTCATAAATTGATATTAGCATTTTATTGAAAAGAAAAAGTGCAACTGTCTGCGAGATCGACTTACGATTGTATCTCACGTGCTTTTATCTTTAGACTACGATCGCGCAACGAGTTACACCCACCATACACTGCAGTTTATGGGATTATTTATCCGCATGTGTCGTATCAATCACAATAGTATGTCACGGAATGGCGATAACAATAGTTGTTGAATTACTAAAACGGAGATAGTGGTGTCGCAAGTGGCCGCTCGGCCAGTTCATCGATCGAGCCCTATTGGCACGTCTGATCTGAAAGGAATTGCGCGTTTGTCACCAACGCAACACCGACGTGTTTAGGCGTTTAGTCGAGCTTGACGGAGTGGCAGTCGATCGTGAGTGATCGATACGCACGATCGACATCCGAACTCGTGCTTCTAAACCGTAATTGAGCTCGGCACGTCGTCAGCACCTCACCGCAGAACCACGAGAAGAATTCTTTGCACTCTAACCGCATGAAATAAAACATTTGCACTCGCTGTGTAAATTATTCAAAAGGCAGAAACGGAGGGAAAAATCGGGCATGTAATTAATTTCCCATAGTCTCCTATTCAGAATTATCGTTACGAAATTAATCATTTTGGAATAATAATAAGAATAATCTATCTTGCAAAATACGCAGGATACTTTCGATTTTGTACGAAAAGGAAAATCTGTGAATATTACTTATATTTTATTTGTTATTTTCATACAGTTACATTTATAGTGCGTATACAAAACATTTACGTTTATCTGACAATGAGATGCATTGTGCCAACGTAAAAAAAAAGTGTGTCACACGATTCTTTGAAGACGCCGCTGTTTTTTACACTATTAATGCAGACAATGAGTTAATGATCCTTCCGTGTAAAATGTATGTCCGACGAGGTGTTCACCATGGGCCGTGCGAGTAGGGTTGCGCGTATGACAGATGAGCGACCTTGGATAACTCCTCGGCGTGGGCGTGCAGATGCGCGGCCTTAGCATGGGCCACCTCCGGCGTATCTATTACTCGTCCATCATGAGCCAGTGGGGCTGGTGGTCCGTGATATTTGCCGTAACTTCCGCCGTAACTTCCGCCGAAACCTCCGCCTGCGGCATAACCCGCGCTCTGTTCACCGCCAACGTAACCTCCGTCCACGGAATATCCTGGGTGATGCAACACTTTGGCAGCCTCCGCGGCGTACGCCGAGAAATGTGCCTTCTTGGCGTGTGCGACTTCCGGCGTGTCAACCACCCGGCCGTCATGGCCCAACGGGGCTGGTGGTCCGTGATAATATCCGTGCGCCACGTGATACGTCTGTGGCGCATACGCTGACAGAGCCAGCGTCGACAGCGAGAGACACGACAGAACAATCTGAAAGGGCAAATAGACGAGAGATTTAGTCAAATAGATAAAAGGATAAAAATCACAAGGAACTGAGAGATAGCGATGACAATAGTTATCAAAAATCTCTGTGTGCGCGCTGCAAAGATTCACATGCGAGATAAACGAAAATTATATTCAGACGTGAAAGCGATCTTTTTATTATGTGAGAGAGTTTAATTCTGATGAACTTTGCAAGTATTTCTGATCTACATTGCTCTTTAATTTCTTTTTACTTTATTTTTTTTTTTAACAGTACAGGAATTATTAGTCAAATAATAATAACATTTTTTAATATAACAAATGATATTTTTTTAATAAAGAATTGAAAAAATTAAGAATGAAGAAGTTCAAAGTAGAATCCATGTACTTACAAGGGACTTCATACTTGCGCGCGTTTCTATCCGAGATCAGGCGAATCTCTGTCTGTACGATCGGGTTACGTAGACCTTATATAGCCGGCGAGCAATACTAGTACAAACGTTCGTAATACTAAATAGCGTAAATGCGGAACGTTTTACAACATGGGGTCCGCCTTGATTTTCATGTAATAAAAAGAGACCGAAAGAGACCCAGTTTTTCTGTTTGATTTATTTCGTCTTTCAGGCGAAATGGAGATATATCGAGGAGGCCATTTTGTATGATTAAGAGAGAGATCGAAACATCATAATAAAGAGAAAAAGAATGAGAAAGAGCTAGAAATAAAAAGAAAGACATAAAGATAAAATAGAGGGAGAGAGGCAGAAAGAATGAGAAAGAGTGAAAAGGGGAGGGATGGAGGGAGGCTGGAATGCGGTGCAAGAACGGAATTATGATTGCGCCAAAACACGAACGTTCTACGAGCGATGTTGTACAATTGGCTCCGCAAAAAGTGTCAGTGGCGATGGGAACGTTCAATCGATCCTATATCTCGTCGATCCCGATTACCGAGCGAACGCTTCGAGGAAAGATTCGATATTGCAGCCCTGACATAAATCAGAAAGAGCACATCGAGACAAGCATTTAATCGCTAGTTTTTCGACATCGTATTTATTATCGAATCTAACGTAAAGATTAAACGCTGTCAATTACTTGCCTACAAAAAAATGCTTCTTCAATATTTAAAAAATTAAAATTACTCTCGACATTGACATTCTTCTGATCATAATAAATAAATTAATAATATCGTACGACAGGCCTGCGCGCACTAATAACCGTAACGTGATCCATGATCAGATTAAAGGCTACTGCAAATTCCGCCACGTAAAAGCACTGCGTCTAATTGCTTAATGAGCCATCGCGGCTTGCTTTGAAAACAATAAAAGAAAAGAGTTATAAGCGAGTTACTAATTATAATTACATTAAATATAATTAAATATGTCTGAACTTTTGTTGTAAGAGCTAATGAGAGTTTAATGATTCGATGAACAATTACACTGCTTGGATATTGATCTAAACAATCATTAAATTAATTGCCGCACGGAAAAAAGATATTATATTAATTATGTTAGCAAACTGCAGTCTAATTGAAGCAAGAATTTAATAACATTTAATTAAAACACAAATGACATATTTGTTTTATCAATTAGTATTATTAAATTAACAAGATTATTTTCAATTAGACTGTTAATACAACATTATTTATTTTCGTGCTAATACAGTCTCGCACCACTGATGCGAAAATATCGAGAAATGTGCATTTTGACACTTTCTCGTAAAAATCGGACGATTAGTTGTACAAATATTAGCCGACCAGTATTTACCATTGGTGGGGTGATGCTGTTAGGTAAGATTAAATCACCGATTGTATATAAACCGAGCATTTTGCTCTCGATGGTTATAAAACGGTGACACTTCTATTCAGAATTGATCGCAATAATGAAATCCTTGGTAAGTGATTTTGATTTAAATTACAACTATTTTTAATAAGAAATTATAATCAATAATTATTGAATAAATATCAATTATTGTCGTCATCATTAGATAAATTGTCGGAATTGCGATAAAATCTATATGAGAATCGCAAACCGATGAAATTTCTCTTCGATTAATATTCAGAAATCATTTCGCTAAAATATTGATTATAGTTAATATCGAGAGATGTTGTCTCCATCGATCATTTTTACGTTCACAGATTTTCTTAATCGTCACCGTTGCCATAACTTTGGCTATACCGACGCATTATCAATACCATGGACCACCGGCACCCATAGGCCACGATGGGAGAGTCAGGGACACGCCGGAAGTAGCACATGCCAAAGCAGCACATCTCGCCGCTGTGGCGGAAGCTGCCTCGAGAGTTCCGCATGCGGCTTCCTACGCGGAAAATGGGGACTATCACGGATATGTCAAACCAGTATCAGTCGATCATCAAATGTACCACAGCGGATACGGATATCACGGACCACCTGCTCCGTTAGATCGCGAGGTAAGATTTTTATCTCATACAAATGAATGTACAATTGAGGCAATACACATGTTTCAAAAATATGTGAAAATAACAATTTTAAAGTGTATTCAGTTCCTTTTAAGTATTAAGTTCCTTCAAATTCTTGAAGATATAAACTATAATTTAATAATAATTATTATAGTAGTAATATACAATTTTATTCACTTTTCTTCGCGTTTTTTATTAAGTATAACTCGATTTCAGATTTTGTATGTACATTAACAATAAGGAGAAATATTATTAACTGTAGTTTACATACTTGAAATTTCGTAAATTTCCGAAAATTTCACACATTTTTCAAATAGTGAAAATTACAATAATTAATTTGAAAAAAATTAAAACCATTTTGAAAGAGAAAACAAGATGTTGACGTATATTTATATTATAAAAATTTACTGCCGCTTTCCACATCTTTATTGTCTCTTTTGTTTTCAGGGTCGCGTGGTAGATACACCGGAAGTAGCTCGAGCAAAAGCTGCCCATTTAGCAGCTTATAATCACATAGCTTCCGCGACACCTGTCGCATACGATCATTCGCAGATTTACAAGCCACTACCGGTTTACAGCCACGACGGTTATTACGACGGCCCGTCGGGTTCCCTGTCTCATGACGACGGCGTAAATAATGGTTACGATGATTATTGATTTTGTCAATCAAAGAAAAACGGCAACGCAAGCTGATCTTTCTGCGATCCATTAATGTTGATGGAATTTAATAGTATTATGAAACTGATGTTGCCACAATGACGCGAAATTGGAAAACGCATTTCTTAATTTTATATGGGCAGTTTGTTATACAATGCATTCGTGAGTTTCGTGATACATTATAAGTGATTTTACACCTTGCATAATCGGCGTTCAAGCTGAACCACAAGATTCACGCACCGACTCCATTATCTAAGACGTATCTTAATTTGTAAGAAATATAAAATATTCTGCTGTTACCTGATTTCTTATTTTATTACAACAATACTGCTTCCAATACTGCTGTTTCTGCCGAATAAAATGTTTCTTTAGCTATGAGTAAAATAGGAAAAATCCTCTGCAAAATAGGGAAAATTGATTGAATGCTTAAGAAAATTCAACCCAAGTAAAACAAGAATATGATAATGTCAAAGTGAGATCAAAATGAAGAATATTACAAAATTCACCTTTCGATCATAATTTAATAATTTTTTTTTTGTCTTTTTGATATCATTGAGATACTTTTGACATTATCATGACTTTCTGTTCTACTCGGGAATATCCGTATTTAAAATGTATTTGTGCATAGATAATTCCCACATAATAATCGAATCGTAATATTACAATAACATTACATGCATTCTTGGTACTATCCTGACTACGGAAGGCCATGTTTAATTATGATATTATATAAAATTATGATTGTTAACTTAGCTAGAATATTGCACAAAATGTATCTTTTTAAACGGTGGAAAAACGATGAATATCGGCCGGATGTTATAATTTATGAACACTAGAAGAAAAGGCGTTGAAGAGATATATCTTGGTACAGTATGCTATAAATAATCATATCGCTTGTTGAGAATCGACGTATGCAACAGGCATACCTGTCAACATCCGCCTGCGGCCTCGCAGGCTGGCTAGCAGCATATCTCGTCGTCTTTTTGCGCTCGTGAACGAATCCGAGGAATGATTGATCCGATCACTTAACTGCGTGAACTCCTATTCTGAATACGTCGAATTCAATTCAAGGTTCGCAACATTTCATACAGCGACTCCGACACCCCTTTAGCTATTGGTTTCATATTTTTCAACGTCGACATCTCTTGTAATCAATAAATCGCCATTAAAACGTTAATTACATTGATTTTAAGATTAATGAAAAACGTTAACCGTTTTTATTAAATCTGTAATATTTATTTGCTTACTTTTCATTTCCATCTTTTACTTTTCTCTTTTCGACATGTTTCTATATGTATGTTTCTTTAATTTGACGAGACATAATAGACTCTCTCTTTTTTTCACTCTTTCGTTAATTTGAAAGTGAATTTCTTCACGATAAAGAAATTTTCCATACTATACACGCGAATCTGAAAATATCTTATATAATTTTTTTTTCACTCTTTCGTTAACCTGAAGGAAAATTTCCTCATGATGAAGCAATTTTCCATACACGCAAATCTCAAAATGTCTTACATAATTACACGCGTAATTATCTCAGGCATGATAGAGAAATCGTAGCTCATCATAATAACTGCTCGATCCACCTAATCGATAGGAATCGCTACGAGATCGATGCTTCAGCCTACACATGCTTGAAGGAAAACGACAAGTTAACCGGCTAATTGCAGACGTCGTTTAATGGGCATTTGAGGCCATACCCGGCTCGATTATGGCCATACCCGTGCATACGCTTATGCTAATAGACAATAGGATCGCCGGGCGTTTTTATCAGGCCGAGATTATCTCGAATTCCAAGGAAAAGGGCTTTTGTTCCCAGGCCGTCGTTGCATATCTACAAGTTAATAAGACGCCCACATGTATAAAGAAAATTTCTCACTCTTGGAATAGTGAAAACGAGTGAAAATTCTTTGCGTGAATTGTCGAAATTAACATAACGTTCCAAATAGTGGTCATGCGTTACTCATTGCGAAATCGTACATGGAAAATATGATTGGTAAATTTCTTTTCACGTAAAAGATTATTGCTAATTTTTAATACATTTTTAACTACGTGTATTTGTTATATATGAATAATATATAATATTTATATATGTATATTTATTGATATAAAATATTTAACGTACTCGTTTGTTGCATGCTGCATGCTTTATATATATTTATTGATATAGAATATTTAACGTACTCGTTTGTCGCATGCTGGCATCCGCATTGTGGATGAACCTAACGTTTTTTTTCGTAAGTGACCTACTTACGATCTTTTTTTTATTAATTACGTATTAAATTATTTACAGTGATTTTAATAATTAACTCACTACATTTATGACCGTGTAAACCATAAGGTTAACAATTCGCCATTATGTGCAAATGTATCTTATAACTCGGTCATTGCTCAATGATATTACGTTGGCATAGCGCGTATAATGAATTAACGTAATGCTTATAAAGGCGTTACAATTTACTACATATTTCATTTTAATAAGTGTAACAGATATGAATCGCTTAAATAAATATTAAGAAGCAGTTCTGCAAGTTTCAAATCCCCCCCCCCTCCTCACTCCACGCGTACTCAAAACCCTCATGGACAAAATTTTGAAAGATTTGTGGAAGATATTTTTTCTAAAATATTCTAGAAATTAATGTGTTCAATTTACACAGAAAAAGTTTTCGTTCCTTTCAAACAAACCCAGGTAGAACAAAAAGTCACAAAGATATCAAAATGACTGCAAAATGTCATTATTATGTCATTTTATCGCTTTTTAGTGTTATTTTGATGTCAATATGTTGTCATTATAATTTTTGTTCTACCTGGGGAGATTGTAAAATCTTTGGCATTTCAAGAATTTTCTCTCACGAGATATTAGACATACGCGAGACCGGCACAAAGAGTTTCGTCAGGAAGTGAGACCTTGAGGAAGTGGAATTTTCGACGACGAGCAAAAAGACGCGCTCGCACTTGCCGATATGTATCAGACGGCTCTTTGACGAGCGATCCGTCCCGATCTCATCCAGGAAAAGTCCCTCCCGATCTCGAGGACGCACGGTCGACCTTCATTTCAGCACGCTCTCTTTTTCTACGTCGCACCTCATACATTTTAATTGCGCCTTGTCCCTTCCTTTCCCTTCCACCTTTCGGCAGCTTCGCTTTGATATCGGCAAGGACGGCCGTTGATCGACTTGTACCTGAGAGTATCGAGAAATTATGGCAACGCGGTGAACGGGGACTCTCTGTAAAGTACGGCGATATGCAACCTCGATTTTATTTTTTTATAAAAAATTTTTTTCGCAGATAAATATAGAGACTGTCAAAAACGATTAAGATGACAAATACGATTATAATTGTTCAATATCGCACACACCTTTTCATTTTTATTATTATACTTAATTAAATATATTTTTATTATTATACTTATTAAATATATTATGTAGACACAATTAAACGATCGCGAGTGCATTAAGTTTGGCAGAATTCAGTGATCCGAATTAAATAATGTCAATGCTCAATTACAAGTAAAATTCAGGAAAACGTATCTATCTTCATTTTAATTACATCGCTCATTAATTAAATTTCATTTGACACGCTATATAAATTCATGTATGCCAGAAAGATGATACGATCTTGCACATTGCAGTCCATGAGAGGCTTATTATCTATCATTTCGCGGTAATAAACGAGGCTTTACAGCCGGAGTCACCTTCCGCGCATTTATCCAGCAAAAGGTAATAGACCCTTCGTGCGGCGTACCGTGCCGGACTTCCTGTTAGATCTGTCGGGCCCTTGGGCAATCACTCTTGATGATGATGATGATGATGATGATGAGAAGCGTAAAAAAGAACCGGCCAATGAAATCGGAATACAGTGCAAGACTGACCTCGACGATGCGTCCATATCTGAGGAGAACCGAAGAGAATATCCCTCCTCTGACAGATTCAGGTGGCAGGGCTTCATTAACGTAATGTCAATGTCAGCACTTTGAGGCATAATACTTGCTACAGGGTGTGGTCCCCTCCTACGGGTTGACGACTCCCTACCAAGATTCACATATATAAAAGGAGATCCGAGTCTCGACATAGTACGACATAGCAGTCCATACTTTAGGGCGAGTACTGGTGATCATCCAGCAGCGCTTGACTACACTGATAAGACATGAGAGCTGTCGTGAGTACCATCGACCGGCGGGGGAAAATTAGTCTTATGGGCGAAAATATAAATTACATTCAGTCGTCTATTCCGCAATCAAGGATTATCATCAAACTGATTTAATTGTAAAGTTAAATTCAAGTTGATATTCTTTATCTTTATATTATAATTTTTTTCCGTAAGTTAATTTCTTCTTGGGGTCAGATTTTTTTGTTGAGAAGAAACCTTCAAATATATGTTAAGAACAACTACGTACAAGATTTGTATTTCTTTTATAGATCGTTCTATTCGCATTCTGCGCCATCGCAGCCGCAAAACCGACCTATTCGACATATCACGTCGGTGTACCTCTCGGACTAGACGGAAAAGTCCTGGACACGCCGGAGGTAGCGCAGGCGAAAGCGGCGCATCTCGCCACCCAGGCTTACGAGGCCGCCAGGAACATGCTTGGCTATGGATACTTGCCCGCCGTTTATGCACCTGCGGTTTATGCACCTGCGATTACGTACGGCGCGCCCATCGGCACGGACGGTCGGGTAGTAGACACACCTGAGGTCGCCCAGGCCAAGGCTGCCCATCTCGCCGCTCACGCCCAAGTACGACACTCTTGGTTTAGAAATGGTTGCGTAAACAGCAATAGCTATTCGTGACCGCTATTCAATGTAATACTGCTCTTTATTGTTAAAAATCGAGAACCGTCGATGCAACGTTGATCTACAGCTTAGAAATGCATTAGTTGTAAATCGCGATGTTTCGTTCATCACGTTTCATGTCGTTTTATCTTCAAGGCATTTCAGTAACATTAATTTGTTATCTGACGTGATGTCTTCACGTCGCAACATATTAACGAGTGACTTAATTAAACATTCGTTTACGCAGGAGACTGCCAAAACAGTCGGGTTGGTTCCATACGGTGCTCTGGCATATGCCACTTCGCCTGCGTTCTACGCTTACAGTTACGCTCCACTTGGACCTGACGGCCGAGTAATCGACACTCCCGAGGTGGCACAGGCTAAGGCTGCACATTTGGCCGCACACGCTCAAGCAGCCGCCCGAAACGTTGATTGACGGGTTAAGCAACCATTGGAAACCGCGTATCGAAAAATGAAGCTATCTTTTCCCGATCGCAGAAGAACATGCGGAGAAACTTGTGCCATGTTTTATATGGATCTGATGTGAGGAAATCTTGACAATAAACGAGCTAATTATTTTTAATTTCTAGAATGAGTGTATATTTGGTTCGTCCTTATTAAGTATATTCAAAAATATTTGACGCACAATTCAAAAAATGAAGTGATTTTTTTATATTAGATTTTAATGACTTAAATGATCGGTGTCTTCAAATATGGCGTTACATTAAAAAAAAATGGTTAATACCATCATAAAAATTCAAAAAGATTATCGGTCTGGTTTTATTATTTTACACATTGTTCGGCTTTCCTGATCTCGAGCGCTTTCTGTGCCATTGCCACCGCGCCATCCTTGGTTTTGTTTCCGCCGATAAACAGAACAGCATGCACAAATATAGCGCCTTCGATTCCGCAAGCTTTCACAAGATCTTCAGTGCGTAAACCACCCCATGCTTCCGGCAGGAATACTCTGCACACGAAACTTCCCAGCGCGACCGGCATACACTGAACCCGATAACCGTTGTCAGCCTCAAAAATGGCGTACTTTATTGATGGCGAAAGGTTCAGCTCCTCTTCCAGTTGAAACAAATGTTCTTTCCACGGTATTGCTTGCGACAACACTATTATCTCTCCACTTGGATCAACCTGGAAATGTATCATTATTAAATGATAATTATAAATATATTCAAAGAGAAAAATAGGATTCTCCTTACCTCGAATCGATTCTCCACAGCGCGTCGCACGATGTCTTTGGCCGGTAACCAAACGTTTCTCGCATACTGTACAAATTCTAAAAATTCCTCTAGGACCAAAGTCATGGCCTTTTCAAATTGTTTCTCGATATCCACATTCTGGCTATTCCACTGAGGATTCAGTCTGCTTACGCGCGCGCTTATATCGGTAACTATTCGATACCTGAAACAAATGCAGATGCAATAATTTTGGATAGTGCACAGCACATAACGTCTGAGCACAAGAATCTCCTTACACTGGTTCTGCATCATACATCGGCACACCGTTATCTATACCATCGATTTCCTTGATTAGCGTGTCATAAGTCTTCTTAAAGATCTCATCAATGACTCTGTCCTCCGTTACATCCGAAAGTACACTCCTCAATATCTCATGACCAAAATGGCAGTATATCAGTCCCGCACTGCTTAGTTTTATTGTCCAATTGTATTCTGGTTTCTTCATAACGGTGCTTACTGACTCCTTGAAGTCTCTGATTCAAAAAAAGGATAAATAACAATGTGGCGTAAACAGCGATATTTGTTTTGGCATATCATTAAAAAGTACATAGTTACCTCATGTGGTGGTCATATCGATGTCTGGAAGGATCATACTCCCCGCCAACGTCCACCACGATATCACAGGTATCTAAGACACTCTGATTTCGAGATCTAAAAATGTAATGGGATATCCATGGATTCTGCAATCCAATATTTCCTATTCATTTCATTTCGTTACGATATTATAATTCCACTTTCTTTCTCGATTTTGGGTGCTTTCCATTTAGCGACACAAGCCGACACAAGTTGACACAAGCATCATTCTGTCTTCGTTACTTATTGAATGTTGAAAAAAAATAGAATACTTGTGTCATAAATGGAAAGCTCTCTTTATCATTCAACGAGTTAAAATTCTCTGCTTTTAGTTGAAGATAATTACCTCACTATAGAGGCATCCTTGTATTGTGGCAGTAACTTTAAGAGTGCACAGGCAAGAACCTCATCGCAATGAAAGGTTCCGTCGTGTGTGCCGATCCTTATAGTTGATTTTCCCGACATTGTTTTGATAGTAGTGTCGAATAAGCACGTTTTCTTCCACGAGAGAAGGTCGGGAAATCTGCCGGAAGACACGCTTCTTGATAATCGAGTGAAAACTCGAATCATCTTACTGAATTACGCGATCTAATGCTGTAGCAGGTAAATACATATATCGGTATTTAATGAATCCTCACCTGAACGTAGTAAAATGTGAACTCTACCGGAGACTTCTTTGTACGCAGACCTTTTTAAGTTGAAATTAAGTACCTTAACGTTATACAGCGCAGATCGTAAGTTGATAAATATTAATACTTCTTAAATTGGCAGTGTTCTAACGTAAAATAGCCTGAAAATGCACGTTGATGCACGTGTCGTTCATATCGAACCCATCCACTGGCGCCTCTATGGCGCACAAAACGTGCACGTTGAACCACGTAGCTACAAGTGTGTCTGGTGGATAACGAACTATGTTATCACGATTCTGTTATATACGTCTTTACCAATCTCTACATACAAGGTGAATTTTAATGATTGAAACAGCTTTTTACCATGAGAGCTGAGTTACCGACTTTACAATACACACATATTTATAATGACCGTGTATGTACATGGTAACCCAGCTCTCATGGTAAAAAGCTGGTTCATCCATTAAAACTCACCCTGTACATTTTCTCTAATTTTTATTATTTTCTGTATGTATAATACCCCAGTATACCACCAAAGTGCAATTGCACAACAACGTATTATAAAAATAATAATAATTAAAAGAATTGGAATAATTTAAGAGTTTAAAAAAGATAAAAATGTAGAAAGCATATTTTTTTTATTTTAATGATGTTTGTAAAACACATGTAAAACATAATATATAAAAAAACCACAATGGAGAAAAACAAATAATATATCGAAATACAAGAGTAAAAAAAATATTTATTTATACTTGACGTATTTATACTTGACTTTTATTGTGATTCGCTAATATAAATCAGTAAAATACCACATAATCCTAAGTAAATACCACATAATCCTGATAAAAAATTTGCACAAATATGCAATTATTATACGATGAAAATACTGTTGTAATACCATAATTTATTTTACACCCTAATTATACCGTGTATATAAGTCAAATATATACGTAAACTCAAATCCACAGGAATACAAGCATGGTTTTAACTTATATTTTTAAGTTATAAGTTTGACAATAGATATACTTAAGTTTAAAACTTTCTATACAAACCATACATTTTTAATTAAAAATTTAATTAAAATCTATATTCAGAAAATATCGTAATTCATCAACGAAAAGGTCAATCTGTAAGGCCCTTCATCATTATACTCGCCGAAACACAGCGGTCCTAGCTCTTTTTTTATATACAATATGTATAAATTATTTTATATAAGCTTGATCTTAAATTGTTGTATATCAGTTGCTTTTTATACAATTTAATCTATATCAAAATCTATTACATATAAATAAAGTCACCTCTGAAAATGATGATTAACGATTCCTTTTTGTTTAACATTGACAATTTCATTCTTGAAAACAGAAATGCTCATTCTCGGTTTGCATGCATGTCCTATTAATTTTAAAATAAGCGATAAGCAAAGTTTTTCTATTTCTACGCTCTCTGAATATTTTCATATTCTTTGGCGTTCTTCGTGAAGATGGACGAGATTTCATTTGTGTATCTCTTTTTAAAATCCGTTTGCCATTCCATCCCCACTTGCTGATGTTCGTCCCATTCGGTCGAATAAAATTTTCCTTTCGTCGGACCAGACGATAAGCCAAAACCGGTTTTAACGTGCAAGTCTGTTTACACGTCTGCAGAATCATCGCCAAAATATCCAGTAACATCAACTCTTTTTTTATACGTCAAAACTATTTTGGCTACATTGTATTCATACTGTCGCTCCAGAATTTCGAAAACTAATTATCTGATAATTATGTAGTGTCTTTATATTAAGATTGTAACGCCTGGCGGTCATTTAGCGTTTGCTCCATCTAGAATTTCTTTTATTGCTTCTAATCTTATTGTTAAATTAAGATTCTTTCGGGCTATTATTGTAAACGGTATGTAGTTAACAATATCCACTGCATCGAATACGCCGTTCATTCTTTCTGTAATCACGTCTACTGATCGTCAAATCAAACTCGTAATTTAGGATCTGCTGCTACTATAGGATTCATGTCTATTATTTTATTATGATAATTTAGCAAAAAAAGAAAGATAATTATGAGATTTACTATCATATTTATGAAGTGAAATGGAAATCGCAAGATTGTCCGTGTGATTTCGATTTTGCGATTTCTATTTAACTTGAGACGAGACTTTGTAATATCGAATAACAGTTAAAGTAACGCAGAATTTTATAACATACTTTTACGAATACTAAGACAATTAGGCGATAAGATTATAATTAATGATGAAAGGTAATACTTACAAAATCGATGCAAAAGCCGAATTTTCAGACAATAGTTTAAACAATTGAGCAGAGTATATTCTTTTAATTTTCAACTTAATTCTAACTGGAAGCTGAAGCAAGTACTCAAACTTAAGGGGATTGTCGTGAAATATAAAAATATTGTCGATTTCTTCGTGTATGTAAACGTTTTTATTAGTAAACGTTACGTCTCTTTGTTTTTTGAGCTAGGCAATCCATATTCGTTTTCGAGATATTCATTGTGGAAGTTGCTCTCTTTAACATGGGTTCTTATGGGAAAGGTCGTCGCGAGAACCACAATTTCGCTTATAGCATCCCCACCAAACTTGTCCCTTGTTTTGAAAAACTAATGTTATTAATGATATTCAATAATATTGAATAGCAGAAATCTGCATAGAGCAATCCATATTCATTGTTGAGATATTGTAAGTGAAAGTATGTTATCATGATGTCTGAAAAATGCGCGGAGAGAAGCGCTGTGGTAACGTGGCAACGTTGGCGGCGTTGAGCAGACAGCGCGCGTAAATCACACTAGGTATGCTCTTTGGTGTTCAAACCGTTGAAATATATGTATATTCGTTTGTTGATAATTTTATGAATTGACGAATTCCAGATTTTGCTGGCTACATAAATGAAAATTGAAAAGATTTTATGCAATGGAAATCTTTTTGTTGAATTGATTTATGATAACAACATATCTATATAATTCTACTTATTAGGTTATTACGAGTATTAACAAATAATTTGAGTAAAGTATGAGTGGAAAGGTGAAGATATCAAATAAATATTCCAGAGTAGTTTTACAAGAAATAATACATTTATATTTTTATTTATAAACATTTAAAATACTTTTAAACAAAATAGCTTTTTAAACAAAAAACTATTTTTGTCAAAACTTTTTTATTGTTAGTCACTAGAGGCTTACAGTTAGAGTCACATTTGGAAAGAAGCTTGATTACTTCATCTTCTCCTTCATTTAAAAACTTTGATTTTAAATTTTGGAATGTTATCCCTGCTACAGCTATTTTTTTAATTACATCAGGAGAAACATAGTTTTTAAGAGGAGCCAATTCTATTTTGATAATTTTGTTGATTCTGATTTCTTCGATTGCTTCCTCAAACTTCTTTTCAAAACGGAATAAATCTATTTCTTTGGAAGTAACCTTTACAAGTTGTTGTAATACACGTACGTCAAATAAACCTTCGTGGAAAAATTCAGGACTCTGAATTTCAAGCAGATCTCGTGCTAAATTGATTAGTTTGAAGGCACCTTTGCCTTTACGGAATGGGTACACTGTTCTAAACAATTTTAACGTATCTGAAAACCCAGTTACAATTTGAAACCTGTCTTGGATCTTACAGTTTGTAATTGCATTTAGTAGTAGACGAACATCAAAAGAAGCATTGTGCGCAACAAGCAAACAAGACGAAGATACAATACTTATAAACTCTGAGAATGCAATTAATGCATTTTTAAGCATAATGGCATCAACTTTTTCATTCTTGAAATATAAATCTCCATTTTCATTATGTAGAAAATTGATTTTGGTTACATCAATAGGAATCGCTCGAGTAGGTAAAATATATACATTGAATTCAAAATCTTCGGATACTGCTGCTATTTGTAATATGTCACTTTCAGTTTTTAAGCCTGCTGTTTCTAAATCAAAATAAATTATTTTAGTAGTCATATTATTTGTACTTTTATCATCAACCTTTTTTTCAACGCTCATTTTTTCGCTTGTTATCTCTATCCCACAGTCTTATACGTAATATCTTCTGTTCTTTCTTTTTTGTTTCGTAAATTTTGTCTGTTTGCTGCTAATTGAATACGCCTCAACTTCGACTTTCTCGTAACTTTTCTAGATGGCTTTACTATTCTAAATTTATCACTTTTTAGGCAATATGCTGATGTATATTTGCCTTTTTGACTATATAACCGTGAACTGCTAGCGGCTTATCTTTCCTTGTAATAAAACGTCTGCCAACACCATATATATAGCGCCTCCAGTATCAAAATACAGTAGTCATTTGAACTATCTGTCAAACAGTACGGTAATGTAGCAATGCCAATTGGTATTGATACCTGCTTTATTTAGCTAGAACAAAATTATTTATTTTATAATCATAAGTAATATAATTAAAATATATGAAAAAAATAAAAACTTAATTTGTTAGTATTTAAAATATTTATTTTACACTTCAAGAAATTATAAAAATATAAAAATGAATAAGCTGAGTGGTAAAATAAAAATTATTAAAAAGATTATTTTTAAATAGATATTTATATTAATAAATTATTTAATAATTGTAAATTAGTATTACAAAGAGAAGAAGTAAATAACTTACGAGAATAAAGTGTTATCCGTAGATTCCACAATTCCTTCCATTCGGGAAACATATAAAACTCTTATAAAATTATAAAGTCACCGAATGCAGTCAGATAAAAGTCTAATACAGGCCTGCGGCCGGTTTGCACTTTTCGGCTGATTTCTTTCTGCTATCCCCACTCTTCTCATTTCGTAGCTGCTCGCGGAGATGAAAGACGCTCAAGCACAGGAGCGATATTAACTGTAAAAGGCATGGGTGTGTTGCTCCACGTTCTGTCGACTATTTTTATAGGATTATTTAATAGAGATAAAAATTTCAGTAAAATGGATTGCATTAATTATGTATGTATATAAAACTAATATATATTGTTATTAATTACTACTATGTATACTGTGTAATATAAAACGCGTGGATGGTGTTAATATTAATATTTATATTTAACATCAATAAACTTCCACATTATCTTAGAAATACTATTGCCGATGCATTTTTTAAAGTGATTTTCCCAGTAAGCTTATTTCATTAAAATTGCAATTTATTAACTTTTTTGCTTTGAGAAATGGAACAGCGACATCAATTTTTGTTAAGTTTACTTGCATCAGCAAGGATAACTATATGGATTGCTTAAAGAGGATTATGTTTTACATAGTTCATTTTGTAAAATAAGAATTCGCACAAGTACATGGATCCAAACAATGAAAAAATTTTAAATCCAAAATTGTGTAATTGTGGAAATTTGGCTTCGTTAAAAATTTCAAAAAATTTTACATCTACTTCGCGATTTCAGTATGTCATTTTGTAAATGACAATAGTACCTCCAAGATGATATGAAAAACTATTGATGTCAAATATTAATTAATTAAATTAAAATATTAATATTAACACCATTTTTATCTCTGTTAAATAATCCTATAAAAAATAATCGACAAAGCGTGGGGCAACACACCCATACCTTTTACAGCTAATATCGCTCCTGTGCTCGAGCGTCTTCACGAGCAGCCAACAAGTTACGAAATGAGAGGAGTGGGGATGGCAGTAGGAAAAATCAACCAAAAAGTGCAAAGTGAGGAGTGGGGATGGCAGTAGGAAAAATCAGCAAAAAGTACCGGCCGCAAGCCTGACCTAATATATCATGGTCTCAACGATTCTTTTCATAGCAATAATAGAGTTAACTAAAAATTTTCGTCAATCCCAGTGAGAAATGATGATCGAAAAGATATTAAATCGATGTCTTTCCGACGCAAAAAACATCGAATCGATATCGATTCGACATCGATTCGATCAACCATTTCTCATTGCAGTGATCGAGAAATGATGATCGAAAAGACATCGAATCGATGTCGAATTGATGCCTTTTCGAGGCAAAAGATATCGAATCGATATCGCGATTCGACCAACCATTTTTCACTGGGTAGAAGACCAAAAAATTGTAAAATCTTATTTGGAGATCTAAATATCAATACCGCACTGCCTGCAATCAAAGAGATTACGCAGAAATTTGGGAAGGGTTACTCCTCCCAAAAATAAAATGCGCGGTTCTGCGGAGCCAATAAACGCACAGTAAACACCAGGGATGGGCGATATTGAAAAAAATAATCGATCATTAAAAAATCGATCACAAAATATATCGATGTCTTATAATTGATAAAATTGAAAAAACATCGTTATTAATCGATTAATTTGAGTTTTTGTAGTAATGTAAACTGACGAAAGCGCATGCCGACACTCACCCGCGGACAGAAATTTCGAACCAGAGTGTCTCATA
>JAJVSH010000001.1:720013-750906 GCA_021460005.1 Tetramorium alpestre
GGAACCACGTCCGAACGTTCGATACTAGTTCGCTAATGCTAGTGACATCGAACAAAAAAAACTATCATTTAGGGAATAATCGAGTTGAGAAAACATCGTTGAATAATCGATTCTGTAAAAAAAAATAATCGATGTCAAAATAATCGATACGATATCGCTCATCCCTAGTAAACACACACCTTACTAAAAATAAATAGACCGGAAAGATAATAGAGGAAGAGTCAACAAGAAGAAAACATAGAAGAATAAACAAGAAGTTGAAGGAATTAATACAAAAATAGTAAAAAGGACATAGATAAAGAAGAGTGAATAAAGCGGCTTTTAGAAATTATTGGAGGAATCAGAAGGAAGAAACGAAAAAAAAATAGAACAGCAAAAGGAAAGATATAAAAGAAAAGAAGAAGATTTAGGATATAAGAGTCGAGATAGAGCAAATAATAGCTGTAAAAAAAAAGAAAGTTTTAAGGATATTCGGGATATTAACAGAATGTTATATATTGTAACAAAGTACGAGTATCCATTATATTAAACACGTTATGAACTTGAAAATCGAAAAATGTATGTTCCCCGTCGCAAATATTCATGGCTACGTAGTTCAGCGAGCAAGTTTTGTAAGAGGCGCTAGTGGATTTCCACCTAAGAGGTCGGTTCATTCTCAGGCCTGTGCAGGCCTGTGCGAGATTCCGAGGTTACGTTACACAACGGCGTTATGTTGTTATTTTGATCATTTAACGCCGACTTTGAAAAATGCCGAAACGTGCTTGTCCCTTTGAAGGCGACTTGTTGCCACAATTGAAAGTGCATGTGGAAGAAAAACATGTGAATAACGGCGTATCGAGCGATCAGCGGATGAGGAATGTCTACGGTAAGTGTTCGCTTTGCGAAGCTGATCCGTGCGCTTTCATTTAAATCTGACATTCGACTCCGTATATGCATTTCCAGATAGGACCTTGAGTTTGCTTAAGGAAGGTGCGAAGGCACTTGTCCATAAATTAAACACGTCCGCACAAATGGACCTACCTTCTCCTCAACGCCTGTCACCCTGTAAATTCAGATCTACGTCCAATCTGAAGCAGATGCTGTTGACCGATAAATTGCAACTAAAAACTAGCAACAAAATTGTCAATGTAAGCCACCAAACTGCATTGACACTTGCACCGTTTTGAATGGCTCTGCAACTGGTTGGTTTTTTTTTCTTTCAGAATGTCCCGATAGACCTTTGCGGATGTGGTCAATTGATAGATCGATCTACAGGGAGCGCGTGTTATTATTGCGATCAAGGGCTATGTGCCTCCTGTCAGGCGGTGTGCGCCAACTGCACAGAATTGTTCTGTCAGAACTGCTCTCTACCTGTGTAAGTTATTGGCCGTGTAATAATTTTATAAAAACCAAGTATATGATTTGTACTGATGCATTGTTTCATTTCAGATATAACTGTGACGAGCAAATTATGTGTCTTAATTGCTATCGATAGTAGCCAAAAAGAGGTATTTTTAATTTTTATGCGAAGGTTTATTCTACGAAAATTGATAATTGTAATTTTGCTACTATTGTGATTTTATGTGCATATATATTACATATCACTATTATAAATAGAACATTAAAAACCTGTGAAGAGTTTTAGTATTATAAATTCTTGTATAAACAATATGATATAAAATATTTAAATAATTGTAATAATATAGTTTTTACTTACTGATATTTAAATGTTATTTTATATGTAAGAAGAAATTTATTACAAATATGTTTTAAATGATATACAATAAGAGTCTACAAAATGAAAAAATAAAGTACAAATCTATGCTAAAATGATTTGATGTATGTATACANTTTTTTTTTCTTTCAGAATGTCCCGATAGACCTTTGCGGATGTGGTCAATTGATAGATCGATCTACAGGGAGCGCGTGTTATTATTGCGATCAAGGGCTATGTGCCTCCTGTCAGGCGGTGTGCGCCAACTGCACAGAATTGTTCTGTCAGAACTGCTCTCTACCTGTGTAAGTTATTGGCCGTGTAATAATTTTATAAAAACCAAGTATATGATTTGTACTGATGCATTGTTTCATTTCAGATATAACTGTGACGAGCAAATTATGTGTCTTAATTGCTATCGATAGTAGCCAAAAAGAGGTATTTTTAATTTTTATGCGAAGGTTTATTCTACGAAAATTGATAATTGTAATTTTGCTACTATTGTGATTTTATGTGCATATATATTACATATCACTATTATAAATAGAACATTAAAAACCTGTGAAGAGTTTTAGTATTATAAATTCTTGTATAAACAATATGATATAAAATATTTAAATAATTGTAATAATATAGTTTTTACTTACTGATATTTAAATGTTATTTTATATGTAAGAAGAAATTTATTACAAATATGTTTTAAATGATATACAATAAGAGTCTACAAAATGAAAAAATAAAGTACAAATCTATGCTAAAATGATTTGATGTATGTATACACATGTTTCTTGTATCTTAAATATTAGACGCACATTGTGATTTTTTATTAAATATTTGAAAGAAAATATAAATAATATTAAAAAAATTCTTAAAACTACGTTTAAATGTAACGCCCCTACTCGCATTTTTTTTTTATTTAATGCAAGTTACAATTTTAATTAAAAATTTTTAATATTTTGTATAATTTGTAATAAATATCCGAGCAGCTTACGATTTTCGCTTGTTTTATTTTCAATTGTTGCAATCTAAGATTCTAAATATAAAACGAAGTGATGAAAAATAAAATAAATATATAATTTAAAAATAATTGAGTATGACAAGCACTGCTTTAAAATTTTTTTTAACTGTTCCAAAATCTTATGATTTCTAGTTAGAATTTTATACATTTTATTATATATAAAAGTTTTGTATGTTTTATATTTGTTTTAATATTTATAAAATAAAAAGAAATATAATTTCTCATAATATATAAAATGTCGTGTATACTTTTAATAATGTGAGACGTAATTTTTTTTCATTTACAATTTGAATTAAGTACATCTGCATGTAATGAGATAAAATATTGATAAAACTTATATCTATTAATTGAAATTATTATATCTATTAATAAAAAGAAGTATTGCTATTTTGTTATCAAAACATTCATAATTAGGTAGATTGGTATTTATACATCTTAACATGTATAAAGTTTATAAAAATATAACAATCATTTAAACATGAATATCACTCAAATCGATTCATGAAGTCTTGTATGTATGTACGTATGTATGTATGTACATACGAGTGATTCGTATTACTTTTGCGATACAGGTTATTTTTAATATGACAGGTGAAAATCGCTTTATAATTGTTAGTAAACTATTTATAGTTTCTTCTGTTTTATATTATATATATATATATATATATATATANATATATATATATATATATATATATTATATAGAGCTCCATTATAAAATAATATTAAAATTATTGGTAACATTTAATTAATTTACTGTAAAGTTAACAGAAGAAAAATGCTTGTCAGACAGTGCTCTTTCAAGATTTATACGGAAGTTATATCCGTAGAGTTCTTGACATTTTTACGATAATTTGAAAAATCCACGGCTAAATCAATTTCATCTACTTCCTCGCCAAGGAGATGGCCTTCCACCTCGAGTTTTGACTTTCCAAATAATCTGCAAATAGATTTCGCGATGCGCAAACATATTAATTTTTATATTAGCTAATTCATCACTATCCAAATGTATGTAATAAACATATAGTATATTAGCACGTTATATTAGTATTAGTTTTATAAATGCACTTTAGCAAATAATGTATTTATTATTTTTCCTGATGGTGATGTGTTAAAAGCGAACAATATGAAAATGAGATTCTTTCATGTAACATATAATTGTATACTATAATTAGGTGAAAAATAGACGCTAAATGTATTAGTCGCAAGTAGGATTAGGTAATGTAATTAAAACTGCACATATGAGTATTTATCCATCAAAAATATTTGTACAATAAAGTCATAATACATTGCATCCAACAAATTTTCAAATATTCCACAGAAATGTATTTACACACTTCATTCATTACTTACATTAATTTTATTCATTAATTATTTAATTTCATTCGATATCATCATAAAGAATTATATTTAATAAAGATAATTTCAATTAGATAACATACATTTCTCCCGCAATATTTTTATTCTCAGTCTTATATTCTATTGTAAGTAACAAACCAGTATTTTTCCAGAAAATAAAATGTTTATAATTGAAATAAAGTCCTTGAACAAAAATCACAATTTTGATTCACTTTAAAAAATAGTATAATTTCATACATGAAAAATCTTATTTCTTGATTTTGAAGAACACTTCACATACAGAATGATTCTTAATTATTCATTATTTCATATATATGTATACATATATATGTATGTGTATATATCAATTTATCTTTTTTTTTTTCAAGACATTTAAAAGTTAGGCAAATGTTAGTTTTTTAGATTTTTAATTTTTGAAAAATTGTGAAAGTTATTAAGAAAATATATTTCGAAAAAAAATTATGATAACCACATTAAATTAAATTTTAATTACAATATCATATTGAACTGAAATATAATTAGGGATCATCCTGTATAAATATCTAAAATATATCAAATATATTTACAAAAAGATTTGAATTTATCAAATATGTCTAATTAAATTATATGTTATTTACAATGATATGATATTAAGCATGTAATTATCGATTAGTTACATTTGATTTTGAACTGTTATTCGCAAACGATAATAATTACACATAAACACAATATCGATATTTTAAAAAGCGATGAAGGGAAGAGCGCATAAGTTGCATTATCAAAAATAATTCTGTACATGGTTAGTATAAGAAATAAATAATTTTCTCCCATATTTAACATCAATTAGCTATACATAATATTAAGCAACGGAGGTATTACTGTTTTGTAAGAACAACGTTTGCCTATACCTGGACAGTGTGGGCGTTGATCTATTCATAACTGGTACAACCGACTCATCCAATCCACGATAAAGTGATATCGTATCCCAATCGACCATTCGCGCTGTGCAGTCGGCATATATAGCCTCTTGATATTCGGGAGTTTCCAACGATTCTCTAGTCGGTTTACGATAACTGCGCAAATTTTCAATATACATTAAAATATTCTATTGATTATGAAATTAATAACGTAATATTTCAATCTCTTTGTCTCTCTAAGATTATATTATAAATTCATATATTAATATTTTAAATTCATGAAAAGTAGTATAGCTACTTACAGCTTTAATAATAAGGAACTTCCTACTACCGATACGCTACTTAAAGCCATGGCGGCGGAAGACATCCATGGCTGTAGGAAGAAACCAAAGGAGCTAAATACTCCGGCAGCTATAGGAATGCCCAGAAGATTGTAGACACTAGCGAATAAAAAATTCAGTCTTATCCTGCGGACCGTTTTTCTCGATAGATCTAAACACGCGATTACGTCCAGAAGATCGTTCTGCAAAAAATTTGATATTACTTTCGTATAACAGTTTGTTGTAGTGCATTACTTTCACTTATGACTTACGCGCATCAAAACCACATCGGCAGCCTCCACGGCAACGTCTGTTCCAGATGCGATAGCGATACCGACATCTGATTGAGCTAGAGCCGGACTGTCATTGACACCATCTCCAACCATAGCGACTTTCGAACCTTGATCTTGCAATCGCTGAATTTTAGCCACCTTATGAGATGGTAATACCTCCGCGAAAACTCTGGTAATGCCAACCTGCATATTCCCAAGAAGCCAATAAAAATTTATCTTATCGCAGAAATTGAATTCATACAATAGGATCTCGTTATTCCATACCTGTCGAGCAATCGAAGCCGCAGTTTTTCTATTATCGCCCGTCAAGAGAATCACCTGCAATCCCATTTTCTTCAGGGTGTAGACTGCGAGATGTGCCTCGGGCTTGACTGTGTCAGCGACACTGATCATGGCGACCAGAGAATTCCTTACGGAGACTAGAACAGCGGTGTGTCCTAAGTCTTCCTCGTTGACCATTCTCATGTCAACTTCCTGCGGGATATAAATCGCATTCCGACGCATCCACTCGCGATTACCGATGCAGACCTCGTATGCCTCGTTCATATAATCGCGACGCAATTCAGCATTTAAAAGACGTGATAGATGTGACTTTTGCTGCTCCTGTGCTGGTTTGACGACGTGCACCTTTTCGATGGTCACGTTATTGAGAGTGAATGTTCCAGTCAACATGTTGTTCGCTTGATTCATGTAGTTGATAATTTTTTCAGATCTCATCGCTTCCAACATCGCAGCTTCCAAATGAGATACCTTACATTTCAAGCCGCAGCCGGCGACTGCTTGAAAATTTGTGCATTCCCCAGTAGTTTCCGATGCCATTGTCTCTCTCACGTAGCGTACGATCGCTTAAAACAAAAATTAATTATCATTAGTCACTTCAATGTAAACGTAACAGAGAGCATGATATTTACCTGATGCAATAGGATGTTCGCTATTTACTTCGGCCGTGCCGACGAGCAGCAGTACCATCCCCAATGAACAGAACATCTCCTCCACAAACATGCAGATTTTGGTGACGATTGGAGTACCATGCGTCAACGTTCCCGTTTTATCGAAGACAATGCATTTGACTTTATGTGCGTTTTCCAACGGCTCGGCACCCTTAATCAGGATGCCATTTAGCGCACCTACGCCCGTACCAACCATAACCGCGGTCGGTGTGGCCAGACCAAGCGCGCAAGGACAAGCAATCGCGAGTACCGCTAGAGCACTTCGAAAAGCGTATTGAAATATGATCTCCTCGCGATTTAAGCCGTGTTTATTGATTTGGTCGTTGTGTGATATGGGCAGCTGCTCGACATTCATATAACCGACGATAATCCAAATCACTAGCGTTATTATGGAGACCACTATGACCAGAGGTATGAAATAGCCGGCTATCTTGTCGGCCAGCTGCTGGATAGGCGCCTTGTTTGTCTGCGCCTCCTCCACCAAGCGAACGATCTGCGCCAGCGTCGTGTGTTCGCCCGTATGCGTGGCGGTGATCAGTAATGGTCCGTTCTGATTGATTGAGCCGCCGATCACCATAGAGCCTTTCTTCTTTGGCACTGGCATACTCTCACCGGTGATCAGACTCTCATCACAGGTCGACTGACCGGATAGCACGCGGCCGTCGACAGGTACTTTGGCGCCTTGGACCACTTTTAGTACATCGCCGCGTTGCACTAGGTCGATACTTATCAAGCGTTCCGATAATATTTGATTGCTGGGTCCTAGCGAAACCAACATTGCCTCCGTGGCTTTCAAAGATAACAATTTTGAGAGAGCTTCGGACGTTTTTCCCTAAAAGTGAAATACATTTTAGCGTTATTTTTCATTGCACATTCCGCTATATTTTTTTTTACATAAGGGATTGAATCATAGTGAGATACCTTTGCCACATGCTCGAGCCATCTTCCCAGACTGATGAAGACCAAGAGCATCGGCGGAGTGTCGAAGAACGTTTGTGGACTGACATTCTCCTGCATTATCATAGCGGCAGTAAGGACGGCAATGGAGTAAAGGTATGAGATAGTAGTAGTCATTGAAATTAAAACGTCCATGTTGGTTGTACCATGTTTCAAAGCTTTATAGGCTTGCACGTAGAAATGCCAACCGCCAAAGAACTACATAATAATATGAACAGTTAATTCGAAGCAAATTTGGCAGAATATGGTAAGGATAAATATTCTCGATTTCATTATGCATACCTGTACCGGCGTGGAGAACACAAAGAGTAACAGATTTTCCCAGGAAAGACCAGGCACTATGCAACACATTTCCTCATGCGTTTTATCACTGAACGACATAATTAACATAAAATATGTCATCGTTATCATACACGGAACTCCGAAAATTAGTGATATTAAGAATGCCGTTCTCCATTTCTTTATCTCTTCTCTGCAACGTAGACAATGATCATTGAAAAGCTTGTATACTTCGGGTGTGTGATAAGTATATTATTCATATCGCAAATTGTATTTACTTTTGATCCAAGTAGTCCCTATTCTCCTTATCTCGATTGCTAAGCAAACTGGCCGTGAAACCTAATTTATTGATACATTCGACGATATCTCTGACACCAGTCTTTTCCACGTCGTATTTGAACTTGCCCCGTTGTGTTGCTAGAGCAACCATCGCCGATTGTATACCACGCAGCTTCTTTACTGCTGATTCTATTTTATTTACGCACGACGCGCACGTCATACCCGAGATCTGAAATGAATTAAATCAGAAACGTGCTACGCTTCTATAAGCTATGCATTCGAAGTAGTTACAAATCTCTAACTTTCTACATAATTTTAATTTAAATTTTTTTTATACCAAGCACATTCGAGAATTGTGCCATTACAAACAAGCAGGATTTATTTCCAGAATCCATACTAAATGGACAAAGTAATATCTATAATATTTTCAATTAATATTATTATATCAATCCGAGAATATACTTTAAATCTTTAACTAGCTTACTTTTAACTCGACCTCGCCATCTCCAGTCCCGGATTCTTCAATTAAGGTTGTAGGAAAACCCAATTCTGATATACTGGAAGCAATATCTGCCGCTCTTATTTTGTCAGGATCATATGTAACTTCTGCCTTGGCAGCCATCAAAGCCACCAATATGCTATTTACGCCGTATAGCTTTTTGCAGTGTTTTTCTATCGCAGCGACGCAAGAACCGCAAGTCATACCCTTTTCCAAAATAAATTAATCCATTATTCGATCCGCTCATACACAAGGCGTTATTTAATTACATAGAAAATTAATAAATATATATTTGTATGAAACATAACATACTGATATATGCAGGAAGCATTTTGACGATTGTTCTTTGACATCACCAGCACCATTCGCTTGCAGCACCAACTCCGGCTTCGTTTCTTCATTGGTAACAACAGTCGATGTCTTATCCTTCAATGATTTGTCTTTATCCTTCGGTGCTTTGCTCTTTGGTTTTTTTACAGATGCATTGAAACCTATGTCTTCTATATACGTTATTATTTGATCAACTGTTACATCACCACTAGTGTAAGAGACTTTAGCTTCTTTACTCTTCAGGCTGAGGTTCACCTTCTTTATACCGGGCTTTTCGGTTAAACCCTCTATGACAGAAGATACACATCATGACCCTTATAAGAAATGTCGGATTCACGCGATGCAAAAATCTTATCTATGATCTAATTATAAAGGATAAAAAAGTTTCAAAGTTTTTAATTAAGAAAATAATTATTACTTATTCATATACAAATAAAGCAATCTTTTTTCAAATAAGTGTAAAGATTATATGTATATGTTATACATAACGAATAAAAATCAAAATTTTCAGACGTCTAATTTTTCAGATACTTCAGATACAAAACAATGCTAAATCATGTATCTTGGATTTGTTTTATCTTTATATATCGACTCACCGATGATATTCGTAACACACGACTGACACGTTATTCCGTCTACAAGTAGGTTGCAAGTGACAGGTATTAAGGGATTAGTCGTTTGGTCCTCTGCGACGCTGCATGTGAATCCCATTTCTTCGATCGCCTCCGCCAATACATGGGGCGCAACTTCTTGCGTTTTATACTCGATGTAGCCGGCTTTCTCCTCCAGAACTACCTTGATATATACGACTTCGGGCCGCTTGCCGATCGTTTCCTCGATGTTCTTCACGCAACTCTGGCAGGTCATGCCTCCAATATCGACTTTAATCGTACTGGTTTCTTCCGTAAGCTGCCGCGCTCCCGTCCGTGGTACACGTACCAGATGTGAGGTACCCTCATAATCGGGATCATCGTCGCTATCCCTGCAAATTTTCATAATAAATTCAGGCATTGTACACAACGTAACTGTCTCCTGCGGTTTATCGCAATAAAGCTGGTTGTTAATTTTAGTTTGATTTTTTTATACAACGTAATATGATTTATTTTTGAAATCTAGTGCAATGTAATAAATGGTCTATATAAAAATATTAATTGATAATTTATTCCTGTTTTTTATGCAAAGATATTTTTAAGTAAATCGCTTTTCATCTTCCTGAAATTATTCTATTTTAATATATTGCTTTACTGTATACTTTAATAAATTAATGAGACTTATTATTAGATTCTGTTACTTCTTTAGCAATATGTGCCACACATTTTATTTCAAGATAAACACAAGATGACGAGATGATAGAAGAACTTATTACGAAATGAATTTCCATGATAGTCTCGTAATATTTTAAACCGTTAAATACTTTGTTTATTATAAATAATCCTTTTTTACAGACTTGCGCAATACGTTTGACGCGATAAACCGAAAGATTCCATATTCATCGTACCGTGAATCAGCATCGTAGATAAGAATGTTACAAAAGTTTCGGAAAGATTCGACAAGATTTATACGAGTTAACGGCGTGCGCTATTAACTCGCAGCATCGAATTCTGATATTTAGCAGGCAACGGTCTATCATACTACGTTCAAAGACAATGAAAGGAACGTCTTAGTCGGCTATCTCTAATTTCAAAAATTCTCGCCTCTTATCTGCAATCCGCGACTCGTTGATAACGGCAGTATGTCGACCGCGGAAACAGATTTCTGTAAGCTCTGCAGACAATGTTCAGCGCAAACAACGGTATTCTATGAACGTTATGTAGATAAAATGACTTGCCAGAGTATTAGATAGAATTAGAAGTTATAAATTTAAAATACTATAATATAATATAGTTCTATAATAATATAATATAATTCTATAATATAATATAGAAAGAGAGAGAATGAACCGAGAGAAATTAAAATAAGTTCATGTCAACTCGATTTCCCAAACCTTAAGCTGAATTCGTGTTATGTTGATCTCCAAGTTACTTAAAGAATTGTAGCTAAAAATCGTTCTCAACAACTGTTTATTAAAATTGACCGAAGCTTCTTCATTTTTTCTTGATTCTATTTGGTCCACAAGGAAATGGAAAATTAATTAAACAAATAATTAAAAAAAATTAATTAAATTTCAAGTAACTTTGTTGAAATAGCTTCGACAATGGTGGACCTAATTTTTCCTAACATGAGCGCGTAACACTGTATAACAATTAACAATCGTAGTTCACTAGAAGCTTACCATAAGGTATTGACGGCACCATAAGTTTTTTTAAGGAGAGGCAATGTTTCCTCACCTTTCATCATCAAACAAAATTTGAAATCGTTATTCACCGCTGTTCCTTATCTCTCTCAATTTAGACTCTCGAAAATTATCTTCGATAGGAATTAATTTCCTATCGTCGATAGATAAGCACAAAAAAAAGACAGAAATTTGCAGAAGAAAGTTCTCGAATCGACACACGTTTGTTAATTATCAGTAACAAATTATAATCGATTGTTGAAACAATGTCAAAGTACAAGAATAAGTCTTTTTTTGGAAAAGTAATTACTTCAGAAGAATATCTCTGGTTCTATTTATGCGAGTATTGCAACAATAAAGAAATTGCAAGTTGTAAAGAATAACATATGGAACTACGTAATTGATTTTCCTTGTTAATGAACCGTTAATTGTTAGGAGAGATGTTCTTGTGATATCTCCAGGAAAATGTTCTTTTATTATTGTCGCGCTCCGATAAAAATTGCGATATCGTGATTCGATATCAACTGAACGGTTGGCAAACCGGACCGGATTTCCTATTGATTCGCTGTTCACTATGGAAACTTTAACGTCAAACCGCTTATCCGACCACTTCGAGCAATCGGCAAAAAGGAAAAACCGAAGAAATCGTCGATCGGTCTTCCTCTATGGAAATGTGGTTTTTTGTTGTATTACAAAAACGTGGACGTCGATGGAGATTTCTGCGAGCGAGTAAGTCGGTAGACAAGTGGGGAAGGCGCGGCACCAAAATATTACGCGATACTCGACACGAATTGATATCACTGAGCGACTGATAACTTCGGTAATCGCCTGCCCCACGATCGGTTGCTCACGGATCACCTTTTTGCTCACGGCACTTCTTTCCCGCGTTCGATAGAGAGGATAAAAGCCGAGATCGCTCGAGAGCCAGCTGATATGCGGATCAGCACGACATACGGTGACAATGGTGATCTGCAGGCGCGGAAGGACCGTTCGATGAAGAGCTCAAATACTTGGAGTTCCATGGAGCGTGTCCGTTAGGGGATGATCAGGGGCGAATTCATTTCGCCATCGCAGATGAAGAATAAATTTTCCCTTGAATATTTTCCTTGCCCTCTTTCAGTCTCGAAAAAATAATTTCCTATTTATGAAATTTAGAAATTCATGTCAATTTATGTCTCGTGTACATGAAGAATGATAATAATACATCTAAAATAATTGCATTTCTAGATTTTTTATATTGTTCCAAATTACTCTTGACTACTTTGCCACATTTTTTTTATATTTTAACATCAATTTTGTGATTTGATTTACCCAAATTATGATATAATTACAGAGTTAATTAATTATAATTACGGATTCTCTTTACATCTAATTTTTGGTTCTATTTTCTTTCGTCATAGTTTCTTTTATCATAGCTTCTTTTACTTATCTTATTTCGTTTCGTTTTTCTTGCTTTCCTTTCTTTTCTCTTTTTTTTTGGTATCGTTTCCTTTTCTATCCAGAAGTATCCCTTAATACCTTTTCATTATTACTTTTATCTCATCTTTTTTCATTATCTAATTCATTATTCCATACTCTATATATCTTATCTTGTTTTAACATTTTTTCCTAAATTTATAAACTATTCATTTATCACTCTCCTAAAATAAATGCCTTAAATTATCTTTTCCTTTTTCACATACTGTCCTTTTCTTTCAATCAATATCTATTATCTTTTTCCATGTTTCCAATTCAATTTAATTAAAGCTGCTTCCATTTCTTTTCATTTTTCTTTTTTCAGTTCGGTCCTTTTCCCCATATTTACGGATTACATAATTGAGAATATTTATAATCGCACATTTCTCGATGAGTGCATCCGTTGGATTGAATATAATAAATGTAAAAGATAAAAACGCGCCACGTCACATTATTCTCCAGATGTACGAGCGCGAGTATCTTAATCGCCGAACAATGCGGCGTTTTATCACGACGGAATGTCAAATTAAATGGAGTGCACGTGTACGCGATAAGTCGAGCATGATCGACGGTAGACCCGAGCCAAGCAAGGACGTACGTGCATTTTAACGATTTTGTATCGCGAGATACTGCTAATGCAACGGTAAATTCTGATGATCGTATAGCTTACACGCAGAAATATATCTTATGTCCACAAATCGCATGATGCTAGCGATCTTAATGTTAACACGCGTGAAAGTTACTAGTTCAAGTAAAAGGTCTCTTCCACGCTTTCTGCTCGTGCTAAACTTTCATTTGGCAAGCTAGACGCATGTATGCAGACTGTAGAAATATATAGGAAGAACTTAATGAGGATCCAAATACGTACTGTAATGAGGACCTAATGAGGAAAAATCTCACTGATATCGTGTCACATAGCTTATAATCAATGTTTTATTCTTTATGATCTTCTTGAGAAGATCACATGAAATTCTCACAGTATTCTTCTCTGTTGCATGTATGTAGTATGATAACAAGCATTGTCATTGTTGCACGAATATTGAACGATAATCGCAATTATCATAGAAGTAAATGAAGCGAAGAGGCAGAACATCGCTCAATTTTATCGTGAGAAAAACTCTCAAGCTTAACAAATGCATTTAAAAAATTGAAGATTTAATTTACTTTTAAGATTTTCAAAGTAACATAACGCTAACCGATATTTAAAGATTAGAAGGAGAGAGAAAGAAAAAACTGTTTATTTCTATCTTTGCTACATCGAAATTAGCCTTAAAAAATTTGACGATTCGATTTCTTGATTCTATACATAAATAATAATTTTGCATATACTGACCCAAGCAATCTTATGTGTTCATACGATATCGAGTGGTCCACTTCGTTCGTCGTCGTGATATCCGTTAGATTGCGATAAGCCAGCTTCATACCATGGACCAACGGGCCCCTAAACTTCGTCATCTTTTAGATTAAACGGCGCGATACGATATGACGCGACGCCAATCTTTTGTGCTCGTCGAATAAAATTGTGATACTTATTTTGTCATATCAAGTTATAAATCAAGTTATTAAAATAATATCCATTTCTAACCGAGAGTTCATTAATCTTAAGAGATAAGCGTAGCACAATAAATATCATGTATACGTCTACAAAAAATAAGACAGGAACCTCGCGTGACCACGACACAGCGATAATTTGCTCAAGTAATCACTACTCTTCCGCGAGTCTAATAAAGCTCCGAATTCGACAACGAAGGCGCACTAAGTTCTCAGATCATTGTCGTTTTTACAAACAACGTTGTAACACTTTATATCAGTCGCGCACATCGTAAGAGACACTGTGTCCAGCCGTAAGAAATTTTCGTCTATGCAAAAATACATTTTGCACCTGATCGTAACAATTAAAGATTCAGACGATGCGTGAGGCGAAGACAAATCCAGGCGCCAATCCCATCGCAGCGCGTTATACGAAAATGGTACATGTTTAACGGGTATAGACCGAGTCGAAAGTGAATATCCGGAGGACCAGGTGAATCAAGCTACCTGGAACGACTGCTTGGGACAAGTATAACTCGGACGAGAGAGAAAGGCATGCTCTAGATAGCGGCCGTCTAGCGAGATTGAAGGGGAACTTCGTGATATTCGTGCATGTGCGTGACCGAGGGAAAGAGAGAAAAAAAAAATTATATCGCATGTCTTATTCCGATAATGCGAGAATATCAAGAACTGACTTGAAATTCCGGCATCCAATTCCAGAGGAATATTAAAGTTTCTATCGGGCGGGCAGTTTTTTAAAGCGACGGCATTGCGAGTCCGGAAGATAAATGCATTTCGGAATCTTACTTGCAAAGTATCTCTTGTAAATATATCCAATACCTGTTGCACTTTGCAAGTATGACGTCGCGAAGCGAGAATTAACATACTTGTCTCGCAAAGTTTTTCAATATAACTTATTCATATAAAATATTCGTAAGTTATAATTAAGTAAATTCTCAAATTATTCTCTGAAATAGTCATGATAAAAATATTTTGGTTATTCCGTAAAAATTTACACGGAAAAGGTGATGTATTTAACAGCATTAGTTTAACTGAAAATAATCTTGTTAATTCAATAACAATTTCAATAAGGCAAATAACACTTAAAACAAGACCATAACACATGTTTGTTTCACTAATCTTATTATTAAATTAACAAAATTATTTTCATTTAAATTGATATTATTAATATATCTTTTTCTGTATATAATTAAGATGTTTCCAGATACTAAATATGCATGAGAAACATCTTCTGCGAAACAAGATCGTTCAAAAAATTTAAATGCATGTTCTCAAAAACTATCGAAACAACTTTATCTGCAAACTGTTCAATTAATTTGAAATTAATCTTTTCTTGTTGCAAATTTTATCAAACATTATATTTCTTCGAAATATCTTAATTTTCAGCATTATCTTTAATCGATCTTATATCCAGTCAATATCTGTCTTAATAACAAAGTTACTGCACTCACATCGCGCGCGTGATCTCGCTTAACAGCTATTAAATCGCAAACTACTATAATTTATTGTCGCGATCGTTATTTATCACAATGTAACGCGCTTGCGTTTAATAAAGAGAGAATGGTCGTAAGGACTAATCCAATTTTGCTGGCCGTGTCTCTCGGAATTCACATCTGAACAAAAGAGCATCAGCGTCTGCGTTGCCACTGATAAATTTTTCATTGATAGAAATACGACAAGATGTAAATTGTAAGAAGTTAATGACAGGAATAAAGTGTGAGTCATTTAGACAGACGGCGATCGAGAAAAACTTGAATTCCCCGTTAACAATGTAATTACACAACTTACCCGAAGGCGGGTGTCTCGATTAACACATTATATTTCCACGCATTCTTAGAATTTCGTGCCATGTCGTCACGTCACACCGGAAAATTCCCCGCGAATGTTCTACAAATTTCTTTCAATACACTATTATTATTTCTGCAATACAGATTCAACTTCCTTCTGTTTGCTGCGATCACTTTTGCCTTTTCGTTACTCTAGCCGCACTAGATTGAAACGAGTCATATATAATTAATGAACTTTCACAATAAAACTGTCACACATCTCAAATGGATTCGAACGTGCACTGATATTGCTCCTACACAATTCTGTGCACGCGATAATACGGAGTACAGCGAAGCACTTGTTAATACATCCACATTGCACTCTGCACCGAACGGATTCGGATCAAATGCGATGATCTATAAGGCTCTAATTTCGATATTTGATCGGGTCTCCGGTTACAACATGATGTTATACAGATACCTTCGCAACTATGTTATTAAACAGTATCAGATTATCGTGCTTGTGTTTCTAAATTGTTACCTAACAAAAGAATTCGATTACTGTTAAACGTTCGAAAGTATTGAATCAATATCAGTGCATTTTTATTTGTGCAAATTCCGATTTAGCTTCGGGAAATTCTTTAGATGCAGAAAAGATATTGAAAATTCGTTGAAATAATCGAGATATTCTTAACTACAACAGTAAAAATATTATTTGGCACTGAACGACCGAACGACCGTTGACGGATAGTAAAGTAATACTTTGCAGGTATTTAAAGTAAACTTCAGCCTTGTTTTAATGTGGAATAATGTGTACATGCTACCGCTAAATGCGATAACGCAAACAAACACAGTCAACGTTACAACGCTACGACTGTGTTCGTTGCTCTAAGCGACATTAGAATATGACGTGGAATACGCTCTCGATTAAACTAACAATAAGTGTGACTGATTCATTTTCGTGAGCAACTGTATCATATAAATGATGCGGTCGATGCGCGCAAAGGTCTATACAGCTGTAGCAGATAAGATAACCCCAATGACAAAATTAAAGATCTCTTGCGAGTCACAAGGACATTACATTTTTACTTTCTAAATATTCGTTCTTGCAACGAGATATTAAAAACTGAAGTCAAGGCTGCAGCTGTTCCGCATGATTCACTGGCAATGCTCTGTTTACCTCAAGACTTCTAATTGTTAAATTACAATCAATTGCAAAATCTTTTATTTTAGAAAGAGCTATATATATGTATACACACTCGTCTTTCCAATTTTCTCTTTCTAATTAGAATTAGAAAATATTCATGTAGAAAATGTATCTCACTCACCTTTTCTTTTTGGAACGACGTTTTGACTTTTTAGTTCTTCTTTTCTCAGAGTATTCTCTTTCTACGAGAGCATCCTCAAAAACATCATTTTCTTTTTCTGCAAGAAAATTTTATTAAATAATAACTTGTATGGTTAATTAATAAACAATATTTGTGTACAAAAAGGTATTAGTGACTCAGAATAGAATTTTAGATACTATTAGAAACAATGATTTTACAGCAAATAACAAATTAAGCAATCTACAATAACGAGTTTTAAAATCGTCAGATTAAAATCGTAGAAAGAGTTTGAATTGATTATAACCTTTGTTAAAGCTGATGAATCTTTGTGTTAATGCGTATAAAACTAAATGATTTGACGAGGAAAACTAATGCAAGCGCTATATTCAGGATGCTGATTCTGAACATTTCGAAAATTACAAGATTGATGAGAGAAAAATTGTAATCGAATATTCCAAGGAATGCAGCAAGGTATTTTTTTCCTTTGAAAAAAGATTTGAACCGTTTATTCACGTTTAAAAGTACATATTACGTTCAACTGTCTAAATATTGACAAATGATTCATGCATGAACAATATTGTATCATTTAAAACAATTATCTTCTTTCATAGATTGCTTTGTAGCTTGAGAAAACCAACAAATGAAATTAAACCAATAGAATCAGTTTGCGCTGCACGGATGCATATTAAAAGCTCCTATTCACAAAATTATTTAATGGTAGAAACACAATACAGATATGAGAACCAAAGTAATATAACTCAAAATTGGAAACGTGATACCTATGCCAACTTTCAGGGAACTATAAAAAAACAGAAAAGAGTGTATAAATCATTAAGATAAATCATTAAGATGATAGAAAATATTTACATTTACACAATATAAGACATTTATATTAAATACTTTATCACGTAAAATTTTAATATTTTTTCCATAGATCTTATCATTAATTGTAAAAATTTGAACATACATGTAAACACTTTTGGTTTCTCAAAATGAAAAAAAAAAATCGAGTTATAGCATCTTGGTTCTCAGCGGCTCGTATCCCGACCAACAAAATGTCGAAAATCAATATTGTTACATTTTTAGCAAAGTGCATATTATTCGCCAAAGTGCCGACGTTACACTTTTGTACACCTTCGATCGCCACGGCACTGGAAGTGAGCGCGAGATCACATCTGAAAGATACCGAACGGCACGGCACGACGTACCTTCACTCGCGTCTACGGGACGAGCAGCTTCCTGAGACTCCTCCACCTTCGCCTCCTCCATTCTTCCTCGTAGCCAGACGAAGCTCGGGCGCGTTACAGCGAATTATGCCAGCCGATCGCCCGTCCCTTCAGCGCCCGCGCACACACATCGACGCGGATGATCCCCGGAGCGACGTGCGACGTGAAGGAGGGAGTGTGCGACACCCGCGCGCACAATGGACAGGTCCACCGTTACGTTCCCGCGGCTTCTCGCTCAGGTTATTATAACCTAAGCGACGCGCCTCGCAGCCTCGCTCCTTCGGACGTGGAGGACCTGCTCTGCTCTCGCGTACGGAACGGAGCGCCGACGCGGCGAGCGCGTCTATCCCGCGTCGGGGCGCTGACCGATCGCGCGCGGATGATATTGCTCCGGAGGACGGGTCGTCGCGCGGCGGGCAGGTTCCGTGACGCGACGAGGCGCAGGCACGAACAGGGCGGAAGCTGGGCGCGCGATGTGATGTGATGCGACGCGACGCGACGCGCGCAAAAACGAGTTGCACACGCGCGCCGCGCTCCTGTCAAGTCGCCGCACGGCGCGGCCGTCCCACGTGATCCAGTGCCGTGACTGGCAACTTTGGCGTCCAGACTCTTAGGCACCTGATTTTGCGCTCCAGAAAATAAAATTATGAAAATTTTCAGATATTGATACATCGGGTATAATTGGTATAATATTTAATTGTGAGGTATCAAATCAAAACTCGCTTATTCCACTTTTGCTATTTTGTGGGAAATTAAAAGGAAACATATTTTTTATTTGGTTTCGCAACTCCAAAAGTTTTTAGATGTTATATCTAATAATCTGAGTATTTTGCACTTCTGTTAAATGGATCGGTAAAACTTTTGGAGTTGCGAAACCAAATAAAAAATGTGTTTTCTTTTAATTTCCCACAAAATAGCAAAAGTGGAATAAACGAATTTTGATAACTCACAATTGGAAAGCATTTAGGTAGCATTGAAGATATAAAATAATTTATTTTTTTTATATTGTTTCTTATTTATATATTTATTTAATCTTCCTTCAGCAATCCAAATCTTTTGAGGCACAAGCGAAATTACTTCCTTCAATATCTCCTTATAAATTTCGCTTTATATAAACAATTTGATTTTAACATTTGGCTTTTAAAATTTGTTGGATGTTGTAGTCGAGATGTTAACAAGAAGTCCAGAATTTTTCTGGATTTTTTGAAAGCTTAGAAGATAGGAAATACCTAAGGATAAACTTAAAAGATTCAATTTGCCGACAGCGTTAGTAAAAAAAAAAAAAAAAAATTGCTGACAACAAGTTAAGACGAAATACTTATTGTTAGATCCGAAACATTGGCGCAATATCTAACTGCGTCCCTGTCCTAGTTACAACACTACACGTGACCCGTGACCCCCGCGGTCCACGAAGCGGTGGAGTTTGCCTGCCAGCTGATTCATTTGACTGCAGCTGTTTCCAGATTGTTCGCTGGTATTTAAAATGAAACATTAGGGATGATATATCAGTTAGAAAAACGGAAAGATATTATAACGCAAAGGCAGAAAAAAACAATCTAGATGCAAACGAAATGGCTACAGATTCAAAACATTCTTTATAAAAGAAAAAAATGAATTGTAATTCAAAATTGAATTACTTAAAAATTATGCCAATTAATTTATTTTTGCAGATCTCGATTTCTGGTAAAATCGACGCAAGTCCGGCAGCGACATTCATCTCAGTAATTATTTCACTGGCGAGAAATTCGGTCGTTATTCACAGCTGAGACAGACATGAGAGTCGAGTTTACTCGAATCGTTGCAATTGATCAATTTCTCATCCGTATGTTTATAAAGATTAAATCTGAAACAAAATATGAAAGAAAAACTATTGTTTTGAAGCCGGCATGAAATACAACGAAAGCTGGGCCTCTTCGCACACACTTGTTCTATTGATAACTTATCTTTTTCTCCCTCGTGATCGATGAAATGTTATTTATCAAACGTTAGGATAAGTATTCAATATATATATATATAATATATATATAATAAATATTCTATATTTGGGCGTATATTGAGATAAGAGAGAAAGAGAGAGAGCTAGTGACACGCGACAGAGAGGTTAGTTTTCGGCGGGACGTGAGTGCGTTACTGTAGGAGTATATTAGAGAAAAGAGTAAGGAAAAGAAAAGGATTAAAGAATTTACTCGGCTATAGCAAATAAGTGTCCGATGGCTAATGAATAATGCTCTTTGCTAGGCTAATGACACGTTAAATACCCCTCCTGAAAAAAGAAAAACGTGAATGCGAGGTTAACTCTTGTCCACGAGGGATCATCCGCTCGAGGACCGGTGTGTACGAAAAGTTACACGTCAGCAAGCTCGGCGGTTCCACGTGCAGATGCGCAAGTGACATCACAACCACAAACATGATTTTTTATTTCTTAATGTAAGGGACATCTCGCTCGTTAGCAGCTCATTAGTGCGATCTTCCTGCATGGTGTGTAACTTGCAAATCAAATTCTCTAGCATTAAGAAACCTCTTTTCCTTTGGCGATTATTTGTCTTTCATCCGCTGCTCCTTTAACGGAATAATTTGATTTTCATCTCATGAGAATATTCAACCTGGGAAAATTTGCGCTTAATCTCTAACTTTACTTTCGGTCGTCGCACGTGATTTACTTAGTTTTATATTTATAAAAGTCTAACTTATTGCAATAGTCTTCCTTAATATTGATTGATTTTTCCTTTTGCTATTATCCGCAATCTGTTTTCTAGCTCTGTTGCTATCTTATAATTAAATTTTTATCTTGGGTTACATAAAATTATTTGTTTTAGAGAATGTGCACTCGTGGTCGTAATTTGTACTGACTGTAATTTAATCAGCTTTAGATTATATTTGTAAAAACCTTGCTTATTGTAGTGATATTCTATAATATAGATCAGAAAATTATTGTCTTTATATTAGTATGTAGCGTATATCTATAGATATGTCCTATATAATTCAATTTATCTTTGTAGAACACCCTTAATCTTATTCATAAACATGCTGTTTCTAATATTCATATGCAATGTACTCTTTATACTCATCCTTTTGCCAATTTTATTGATAAAATGGAGAAAGTTTTATTCGAAAAAGCGTGAGGAGAGACAACAAACCGGAACGGTTGTTGGGATCTTTCATCCATACTGTAACGCAGGTGGAGGAGGCGAAAGAGTACTTTGGGCTGCGATTCAGGCTATACAGAATAAGTATGTATCAAAGTAACATTTTTATGATATCTAATATTGAAACAAATTGACTTGTCAAACTTAAGATACATTTCATTACTGTACTTTTTATTTTACATTGAACTCAACTTACTTGAATTACTTATATCTTATGGATGGTTTCAGATATCCTGATGTACATATAGCTATATACACTGGCGATCTTGAAGCAGATCCCGAAAAGATTATCAGCAGAACTGAAAAGACATTCAATATAAAATTACGGTCCAACGTCGAATTTGTCTATTTGCATGGACGAAAATGGGTGGAAGCCTCCACATATCCTTATTTCACGCTTTTGGGACAGAGTTTGGGATCCATTTGTCTGGGCATCGAGGCATTAAACAATCTTACACCGGGTAACATAATAAAATGTTTAAATATAAAATATGTACTATTTTACAATTTCTATTAAACAAAGATACAAATAATACATGATTATACAAATTGTAGATATATACATCGATACAATGGGTTACGCTTTCACGTATCCTTTATTTAAATATATCGGTGGTTGCCGAGTCGGATCATACACGCATTATCCTACTATTTCGACTGATATGTTGAAATACATCTACAAGAGAATCGTTGCACACAACAATCGAAGGATTATTGCCAGAAATCCTTTCTTTTCAGGAGCGAAATTCATTTACTATAAATTATTCGCGCGTGTAAGTATATAACGAAAAATTCAATCGTTTTATCGTAGGATAAAAAATGTTTTCAAACTATTATTTCACAATAGAACATTTCAGTTGTATGGATTGGTTGGTAGTTGCTCTGAGATCACGATTGTAAACTCTTCGTGGACTGAAGACCATATCAACAGTATCTGGAAATGTCCATTGAAAACGCATCGAGTGTATCCTCCGTGTGATGTGGAGCATCTTACTAAATTGCCGTTTCTCAGCGATGAGGAGAAGGGTAGCTGTATACGTATATTGGCGGTCGCGCAATTCCGGCCGGAGAAAAATCATCCGCTCATGTTGAGGGCAATGTTCGAGCTAAGATCTATTCTTAAGGAGGAAGTCTGGGAAAAGGTAAGCTAATCATTTATCTCATAGCATCGAAACTGTATTCTAAATTTGATTGTTACTTGACATTTAGGTCAAATTAATCTGCATCGGTTCCTGTCGAAACGCCGAGGATGAAAAGCGCGTTAAGGATATGCAAGATTTGGCTAAACACTTGGCTTTAGACAAAAATGTCGAGTTCAAAATAAATGTACCATATTCCGAGCTTGTATCTGAGATGCAAAGAGGAACAATTGGTCTGCATACAATGTGGAATGAACATTTTGGTATTAGCATCGTGGAATCCATGGCCGCGGGATTAATTATGGTGGCTCATGATTCTGGTGGTCCAAAGTATGTACTAATGAGTTTCGTAAAAATCTTAATAAAAAAAGTTTTCTTTATCATAAAAATTATTCTATAATTCTAGGGCAGACATTATAGAAACACGAGCGGGTAGTGTAACTGGTTTTCTAGCAGAAGACGAGATGGAATATGCTAAAGTACTAGCATCTATTATACAAATGCATCCAAAGGAACGAGATGCTATTAGAATAGCTGCCAGGTATAGATACAGTCAAGAATATTTTATATTTGACATTGTAAAATAAAAATTCTACTATATACCAATTCCCTTTTTCAGGTCATCTGTGAATCGTTTCTCAGGCCACATATTTGAAAAAGAATTCTTACGAGCGATCGAACCGTTTTTCAGATCAACACAAGAATAATATTTGTTTTATAATTACTTTAAAATGGTAAATTATGGATATGTGTGTACAAATGACTCATTTCAAAATCAGAATGCATTTTTAGTACATATTACATTATATCCTGTATACATAATAGCATGAATATGTAATAAATAAGAGTGTTTTCTATACGAAATATTTACTTATTTAGAAACGCAAAATTTTATGCTTGATTTGTGTTAATTTTAAAATATATTACCGTACATTAAACAATTACGATTTAGCACACAAAAATCATAGTACTTTGTGTATATAATGGCGCTTTTTAATAAATCGCGCGCGTGTATGCATTTAAATAACTGAATATTCTTATAAAATCTTAGAAATATTTAGAAATATTTGTTCTTGAAAGTTTATGAAAGTATGTGTGAACGTTAATGTACGTCGATGTTGCAATTTATTTGTAACAGTAAATGCGAAAGCCAATTCGATCGACATAATACTTACGAAATTGTTAATCACATGCGCAACGATATAAAGTATGATTATTGCCTAATCAGTGTTGTCATTAATCAATTCACATCCCTGGCACTCCAAGACGTAAGACAAAGTATCCCCGTCTTCGGCGTTTTTCGATAAATTGAAACGAAGTCCACGTTTACCTAACATTATTTCCGCAACCTGTATAGCAGTTTCTGTGTGACAAGTGAGCTTCTCACCTCCGACTTTGATCCGCGATGTACCTTTTGCCAGTGCCATTAAAATTATCATCTGTAACAAATAACACGGTTAATCTGAAAGTTGAAGTATTATTTTGAATTTGCTCTTCATGCACTTACCTGATCCTGTGTGTGTTCGTCAACACACGCTCCTGTTAGAAGCGGCTTTAAAATTTCGTTAGCTGCCGTTTCACTCGGTGACGATCCCTCTTGGCGTTGCAAGGATCCTAAGCCAGAGCCACCAAGAACGCATCCCGTACTGGTGTTACACACTATACTAATATTTATTTATATTTACATAGTTGCCAATTTTTTGTTTGATAGGAGATTGCAAAAGAAATTTTAATGCAACAGTTCCTTACTTAATACCAGAGCCGGTTCCAACAATCATCGCTCTGTCTTCCCTGTAAGCTTCAATCGTAATCGGGGGTACTCGAATGTTGCGTTTCATTAATTTATTTCTTAAAATCATTTCAGCATTGCTGGCCATTTCATGCGCCTCCTATAAAACATAACAAACAATATAATTAACTCAAATTTTACTAGAATTTACTTGTAGATTTCATTCAAATGACATACGCGTATGTGAATCGGTCCAGCCACATAAGACCATCCTGTTATTCCTCGAGGAATTCCCAAATCGAGTAAAGTAACCGCGTTTAAATTCCTGATCGGTTTTATGCGTAAATGCACCTCGCCTCCTCCCTTCGGATAATATCCCCTCCATTTATCATTAATTTTAGTATAAATAGTACAGTATAGCCGTAAATTTAAGATCAGGTACAATAAATTTAGTGTACATACCTCTTCACGATTACGAAATCAAAGTCTGCTCCGAATTTGTTCAGCATTGGTTTGAACACTTCTGTCAGATATTCTATTTGCGGGCCCATGGGAACGTTTGTGCCACCTTTAAAGATGAGCGTGATCGGAAATGCATTGCACGGAAAGAAGAGGGCACATGGCAGAGCTACTTGTGCCAACAAGCCAATGCATCCGGCGGTTCGCGTATCCGCTACAAATACCCTCTGGTTCTTGTTCAGTGGACCTGGCCGGAATTCCAAACGCGTCGAGCCTATGTATCCACCTCTGACTTGAGCATTACACATATCTCTGACAAGTTCCAAACCTGCAACAACGCACAATTGAGTTTCCTATATCTCGCATAGTCAAATGTGGAGCACTGAATTCTGCTGTCGCATTACCTTTCAAATGTTGCGCTGCCAGTCCAGGCTTGGGCCTTCCTGCGCGTATGTTCTGGATTTCTATTGGAATGCCATATAGCGTACTCAGGCTCAGGGCAATTCTCAATACTTGTCCACCCTTCGAAGAAGAATCAAGATTAACATTGTAAATTATATATATTTTATAGATATAGCATTTTTTTAAAGAAACAGTGATTTATATATTCACAGAGCTTATTTGCCTTGTTCTAAGAAAAAGAATAGAAAGCTCCACATGGAACAAGGCATCTTCAGGTAAATAAGTTCTATATTAAATGTGTAAAAAAAAAGAGTGAAAGATACCCAGCTGTCAATGTTGACAGATACGCTTATCATACAAATTAAACATTACAGAAAATGTTTCAAAGAAGATATCATAATATTAAACAGATTCCAAAGACGTGTAAATAATAGAATACTTTAAAGCGTAGCTCGCTCTCTTCAAGATGTCACATTCAGCATATATTTAACATATAATTCAATGTATTTAATTTGAAAATGACTACTTAGGTTCGTCTTCCACATTGTACTTACACCCTCGCCCAAACTGCCGTCTATTTGCACGATGGTCGACATGACGCGATTCCCGAGCATCCAAGTACTCCGGTCCGCGTCGAAGGAAGCCGTCCGCCGAGTTCGCTCCTGGTTCCGCGTTTATTTTCGGCACGCCGCGCGAATTTCTGGGGAAAACAAAGATATGTAAGCCGTTGATTGTAAGCGCTCGCCCGGGGGAAAGCGGGGAGAAAACTTACATCTAACTATAGAAACGAAGCTATAGAACGAATCCTGTCGCCTCGTAAAGCCGCCGCCGGCAGCTGATCGTCGAGATCTGTCAAAATCCTGAATTCGCGATGATGAACGAGATACTTCACGGCGGAGCCCCTCGAGAGGGGTGAGGGGAAAGAATAAATATGACAATCTGATCGTTCCGCAGAGTGGGAAGAAGACGCGCAGCTTTCACGTCAGAGAACCTTTTCTCGTTCTCGAGGAAGATAATATCATATCATGCTGTTCTCCTTCCTGGCTCGTTGCGTCGACATGAGGGTCGCGGGTGGACAAATACATCCCCCGTCTCTAGAAATAGAGAACTAGAAATGTAAAACGAAGCGGATCGAGGCATCGCAAATTCTCAAAACTTCGGAAGCGATAGCGGACGCTCCGCGAGCGTAATAGCGTGGTCTCCAAAAAAAAAAAAAAAAAACGCGAAGTGTTATCTGCGGAGAACTCAGGAAAATGTAGTTCAGTGTGGACGTTTCGTGGACGTCCGCACAGAGGCGTCCACGAGCAATCTTCAAACTGGGAGACTGGGAGCTCTCTCTCTCTCTTTCGCCTTCTGTCTTTGGCTTTTCTTTCTTTCTTCCTCTTTCTTTTTTATAAATGAGAACGTCTGGAAGGGGAATTTTTTCTCCTTCTCTCTCATAAGCTTGGAGTAAATTATAATAGTGGCTGAACGAGAAATAATCTCCCTGGCTTCTCTCTCTCTTTCTCTCACTCTTCTCTCTGATTTTCCTGTCTTTCTCTCTCTTTTTCTTTCTGGCTGTTCTCTCCCTTTCTCTAACTTGTCCCTCTTTCTCTGATTTTTGTTCCTTTAATTCTCTCTTCTTTTTATGTCTCTGTCATTCCTCTTGTCTTTCTTCGGCCTCTCTCTTTCTCTCTCAGTTGGTCTGGCGCGAGCCGCGAGGAAGGCGACAGTGGCGCTGTTTGACAAGCGCAACTAGTAACCGAGCCGAAGCGAGCTCCGTATTCCCGAGCGGACCCTTCTGTCCTTCTGCGCGGAGTGCGACGAGGTTAAAACAGCTGTTCTGCTGGATGGTCGCGTTGACAGGGACGACGATCAAGCGGATGAGAGATCCATCGGAAGTCCAGGCACTTAAATGATATCGCGAACATTCCGTGGGGAAATCGAGAACGTCGCGCTCAAACGCAAACGGCAAATCGACACTCTGAAAATCTTTAACGACAAGTAAGGGTAAAATTCCCCCTCGGTCGAGGTGGAGGGAAGAGAGGCCTCTCCCGTCGACGTTGTAACCTCTCCTCGTTAACCTCACTTGAGCCGCATTACCGTCGATCACACGGATCCTTGTCGACCTGCGAATGGCCGCCCACATCGCGGAAAACAATCGGATTGCCCGTCACGATTCTTCGCTGCTCCCTCCGAGCACGTCGGAACGATCGCGAGTTTCCTCTTCGCGAGAGAAAAGAGAAAACTCACGATCGTCTCCGAGATTTTTTTCCTCTTTCTCTCGAGTCACGCGGACGTCGTGCGCGTCTCAACGAGCGCCCCATAATCGAGATAAGACTAGCTAATAACATTAAGATTTAATGCTGGCTCAAGGTCACAGTTGGTCTCTCAAATTCTGTTGGTCGCAGAGCGCCTTGCGGGAGTGTAACGTAACGAATGCTTTGCAGTGTGATAGAGCTCCGAGAAAATGTGGACTATCGTGTGGAATTTCGAGCTGGCGATAGACGAATGGCTATTATGGTTTCCTTGTCGCCGAATTTCCCACTGGAGAAGCCGCTGCTTCGAGTTTCCCCACCGATAAGCCATCCCTGGTGCAACGAGCACAGTGAAATCACCAGTGCGCCAGGATTACTCAACGTAAGCGGGGAAATTTTGTACAAAAATCTTGTATGAAAAATGTGTATTTTATACATTATTCTTAACTAAAGTAAAACGTTGATTATCTAATAAGAATTAATAAGAATAGACCAAATACGTGAGGCACAAGGCTATTGTATTTATTAATGCAACTTTATTCACCAAGGAATAGAAATACAAAAGTTAAGCGTTAATTTTTTTTGGAAGAAGACAAAGTTAAGTTGAAATGTTTATCTTTGTATTTATGTTTCTTGGTGGATAAAGTTGTACTGATACAATATCTTATGATTTGATTAATTGGCCTATTATTTTTATTAATTTTATATTCTTATCTTATATTTTTATATTTTATTTGTGCATTTTATTTTTATGTATATTCTTCGTCTGTGATAATAAATCTTTCCCCAGTTTTCAGTACACAGTGATCTCGGTCGGGTCGTTCAAGTTATTATTAGAGAATTTAGCAAGAATCCGCCACAGTTGTTAGAGGATATTTCACCTGGTTCTACTAAATCTCATCCAGGTATGCATTGCCTAGAGATGTGCAAATCGAACATTTTTTTTATGTCGAATTGAATTGAATTGGATAAAATCCGGTTCTTGATTTAAATTTAAATTTTTATGTTTTGCATCTGAATTATCCGAAAATTTTTAATTTATAGTTCGAATATGAATCATATATATTATCAATTTTATAAAACAATTTTTCTCAATAAAGAAAACAATACAATCATAGTTAATAAGAGCATTCATATATTTTTCTATATTAAGTTATTCTCTTATTAGCTCTGTGTTAAAATTCAAGTTCGCACATCTTTATGCCTCGTTTTTTCATGTACCGATATAATGAAATACTTTTCGCGTTCGATTACAGATATGCAGGGGAGGAATTCACCGTCTTACTCGCTTCAACAGTATCCCGTTGAAATCCCGTCGACGTCGTTCAATTCGTATTACAACACGCAGTTCCCGCATCTGTCGTCCTCCAATGCGAACACGTGCATTTATAATTACAATTATACGAACTCCGGTCACACGTACGTCTCGTCCTCGAAATCGTTCGGCGGTACGTCACATCACTCGGCGTATATTCCAAGTTCGAGGAATAGCGCTCTGCAAAATTCTACGTCCGCACGGTACACCTCGGATCAGCATAGCACGCCTTACTTGAATTCTCATTACGCAAATGCGAATTATCAGCAACCGTTAGCGAATCAATCACAGGCGAAGACGCCACAGAGCGTAATATTTCCCGAATTAAATAATTTGACTAACGAGGAATTGAAGAGGCTCAGCGAGGATGACGACAAGCTGGACGACTTTCTGGAAAAACATTCCCAAATTAAGGATATAAATGTGGCGATTGAAGATGCTATGGATTGGGTTGAAAAAACTGCCGGTAAGAATATAGAAATACCTTTACTATTAAAATATTCAAATCACAGGAAAACACATTTTTCTATTAATTCCTTCAACTTGTTTCGCATATCTATCGACGTTTTGATTTAATTGCTTAACAAAGTCTGAATCTCTTCTCATAGAAGTTAATGCAGCCAAAGAACCCGAACTGAAGCAACTGCAGACTGATGTAGCAGACAAGGTGAAAACGGTGGCGGCGCTGAAAGCTAGATACGATAATCTCATACAACGATACAACAAATTGTCCGATGTCTTCACGCCCGATCACATAAAAGAATGTTTGAGGCAGGCAGCGGATGAGAGCCATGAAGATAGTGAAAAAATTGCAGAGGATTTTCTCAATCGGAAGATCGACGTCGAGCGCTTTCTCAGCACGTATATTGAATGTCGAAAGCTGGGCCAAGCTAGGCGAACTAAGGAAGAGAAACTGGCGCATCAATTAAACGAATTGAAACGAGCTGGTTTCTGAGAGATATATATAACCATTTTTTTCTATGACTCGAACAAAACTGTAAATAAGATTTAGTTAAATTAAACGTTATTGTGAATTTAAATTTCTAGCATTTATGATTACCAAATATCTAATGTGGCTAGAAGATTCGATTGAAGTTTTGGCTAAAGTGTATTTTGCATAAACGTTACGTTTAATTCGCTTCTTATTTACGCTGCATTTTAAATTATTTTGAACCGCGTAGCATTCCAGAATTGACATATACTCGTACACACAAGTGGCGCTAAACAAATGAAGTGGTAAACCGAAAGTGCTTTAAGATTAATTTTGATGAAATACAGTTACACATAGTATTCCGGACAATTTAGTGACATAAGAAAGCAATATAGTGAATGAATAAGGATTGGTTTTTCCAACTTCTTGGTAAGCTAACTAATAGTTAAACTATATGTCTTTGTTTTATCTTCAAATTAAACAAGTTCAGATGTATGATCTGACTATTAGTTAGCTTATCAAGAAATTTGAAAAACCGATCCCAAAAGAATTAAGTCCGCGTTAAAATTCGTGTAACAAATTCAATTCAATGAGTACTTATTCCATAGTGAAAATAACATGGCTTTAATTATGTTAGTTTTGCACAAGTAACATGTATTGTTGCGATTGATTCTGACAGAAGTAAGTTTTTTACTCTGTAAATAAATGTGCAGGGATGTAATTAAAATCGATTTTTGAAAATTTGCTATTCGGTGACGTTACTTTTAATTATTTATCCTGTTGATGTTCCTAAGATTGTAACATATTGAAAAATTATATAGATATATAATGCAAAATCGAAAACACGAATGTTGAACTTGAAGAGATTTAAAACCCTTCTCCCTTCGGCCGTACTTAAACAAAAATTGTAAGAAAAGATTAACATGGATAATATACTTGTTATATATTTAGTAACATTTATTATTATAAATTTTATTATTAATCTGTTTATGTATACTTTGAAAGAACTGGCGAATTGAGGTGTCAACGAATATTGCACAATATATATATATATATATATATAT
>JAJVSH010000001.1:750944-783480 GCA_021460005.1 Tetramorium alpestre
ACACACACACACTATATCTTATCATTTTTGTAAATTGGCAATATCGTTAACTATGAAAAGTACAATTAGGCGTGCATTTACCTCGGAGTACAAAAATAATACATCGGTTAAGCAGCTTTCACATTTCTGTTAAATGCACTATTCAGTCCATCAGCAGCAATTGACGTTTTTAGTCAACAACAATGAACACGTCCATGTAAAATTACATTTCTCTTTGACATCTTTTTCTTCTTGTAATATTCTCTGTTCTTGATACGATAGCAATACATTTTCAATACAGTCCAATCCCTTACAGACTCCACAGTGGAATTTTATCACGGATCCACGAAAGAAATCATGATGTAACGTGTGCCTGCGGTTACTCGTAATCCCTCATGATAATGTGTCAGTCTTCCTGGATGCATCAACATCCAGCCTGGCTTCGTGTCGGTGACTGAACAGTTGTATCGGATGAACCTGCATCCACCGCCCTCGTAATCCACTCCCGCTTGATTCAGGGCGATATTGATGGTGTAAGTCGAGGAGTCGTGATGCGGTCTCAGAGATGGTTGCTCGTCCGGACGATATCTCACGACAAAATTCATAAGGGACCGTGGTGGCTGTCGACATGAGATTAATATAACACATAGTTCCAAATAAAATGATCTATAAGCAACTAGCTCTGACGATTTGTTGTCTCAAGTTATCATTGTTATTTAATTCAAGACTACAAGAAATCCCAATTATTTCCTACGAAGCGGTACAACCTAATTTAACCCTGTGCGTTAGCGAGTGCATATACCATTGAGATCTGTGCACATTACGACCCTTTCCATACATCTAAATTTTAGAATCTTACGTAATCGTCATATCCTGTAAAGACAAGCTGTTGCAAGGGACTGACATAATCTTTTAGAAATTTTAACCAGGCGTCCTGGAGACCGACTTGTGTCATGTGAATATCACGGGTTGGTACCGCTTCGTATCCGGAATCCAATCGAGAGTCCTAGAAAAATCATCAAACATAAATGGATCTTACATCGTGAAAATAACCGGTGAAGACGAGCTCCTGCAACGGCCTAACATATTCTTTCAAGAAGTACAACCACTGTTGTTCATACTGAATTTGGTTCATGTGAATGTCGCGAGTTGGCACGTTTTCGTAGCCACCCGACAATCGTGGATCCTGCCGAGAAAGTTATCGCACAGTATATGAATTCCAATAACGTTACTAAGCTAATTGGCGATAAAAGATTTGCAGAGAAGTTATCAACTTACGTGATTAGTTCCATCTGACCATTGTCCGAAAGTCTCAACGATTCCTACAAGTTCCTTGGTGAACCTGAGATTAACAATGGGAAACCAATAGACATCCGGGCACGGCTGTAATAAAGGTAATAAAAGTGATTGAATAGAAGGTAATAGAAGTAATAAAATCCAGAGAAATCGTTCAGCGGTTAATCGTCTTTACCTGTATCGGTTTGTTGTCGGGATTGAAGTTCTCGCTGTAATTCGGATGAATGTACCTTCTCTCCCAGTTCAGTTTGTTATCTATGATCTGGTACATGTCTGGATAAGTCAATCGAATGTCATAGGAATCAGGATCGACGAGATGGCCGAAGTCAAGCCGGTTGCTGATATACATAAACAGGCCTCGCTGTCGGTTTCCATGGGCGAACGCCATCTCCGTGTCCAGGTCGCCATCCTCGTAGGACGGTCGGGTCGCCTTGTTTGCTATGATCGTCGCGTTGATCAAGTAGCAGTTAGTGACGAACGGCACGTTCCAGAGTCCCCTGAAACATGAGCGAGACATGAGCCTGATTCGGCGAATTGCGGGTCGAAAGAGCGATGTCGGAGAAGGTGTGCAATGCAACGGAGAGCCCTTGTTTGCCCCATGACCGCGTACGGTCGCTTTGTTTTCCGGAGGTCGTCGCTTAAGTGTTTTGTAAGGTGATCGTAGTGGTAGCAGCGATTGGCCGTTGAACATACTTGGCAATGAGTTATGCATAATTATCCAATTGAGATTCATAACTCTGTCGCACCAGCGTGTGACTGCGCGTGTCCATCGTGCGTCGCCTCGTGGTTTCATTCGTATTTTAGGTGGTAGGACCTAGCGGATCCGGTCTCCGTAATACGCTCGTATCAGAGGTCAGCCAAGTCCTCCGTATCTTCCGGTAAGGATAGCGAAATACTTGTGCACGTCGATGAAATTGCGTCGCGCGCGATCACATTGATAAATTGATACGTTATTGCCCGCGGAACGTGGCTCATTGATCTCATCATCGAATTTCTCACGGTCGTGAATCGATGTAATATAACAGTATAATGTAATATATATACATATAAAAGCAGTGGTGGGTAATAGTGACAAATGAGTTGGCGATAAGGTATATAAGGTGTTCGCGACGAGGGCCGCGCGCGTTGTTGGTCACTCTCCAAACGTCTAAGTTTCTCTGGTTATAGATCAAATGACGAGATGCCGGCTGCTCTATTTGCTTCTATTAGCGACCCTGATGATAACCACAGAAGCGGCAAAGGGCGGCGGTGGTAGAGGGAGAGGTCGCAGCCGAGGAAGATTGTACGGCTCGCGAATGCATATCCTGATACCTAATCGAAATCCTGCCAGTACGCACTATTACGAGAACAAGGATGTGAGTTGACCAAGGATCTGTGCCATCTGTGTATCTGTGTGCGCGTGACCTAGTGATACCATTTGCCGGGTCTTTCGCAGGGTGCCAAGATCGTGAAGGCGTCCCACTTTGAATTGGATTACATGCTCGGCAGAAAGATTACGTTCTTCTGCATGGCGATCGGTGTCCCGAGACCGGAGATTACCTGGCTGAAGGACGGGATCGAGCTATACCATCACAAATTCTTCCAGGTAGGTTTTAATCCATTGGGTTAAAGAAGCGGACTCATCCTCCCTAAAAGGAGTCCAAGTTAAAGTTTGTTAAAGAACAGGAATGTTTTTTTTTTTTCGGATGATCGCTAGAGTTAGCGACGTTTGTGAATTGTTAGGTGCACGAGTGGCCCGTTGGTAATGACACGATAAAGTCGAAAATGGAGATCGATCCTGCGACGCAAAAGGACGCCGGATACTACGAGTGCCAGGCGGACAATCAGTACGCCGTCGATCGCCGGGGCTTCCGAACGGACTACGTCATGATCTCGTATTAAACATCTTCTCCGAGTAAGCTCTGGGTAGCTTCGTGATCGCCATAGTATTAGAACAAATAATAATCTGTGTGAAAATAGATATAGACATTTGTTATTGATGATTTGCTACATGATAGATTTTTACCTAATAAGCAAACGCATCGTTTAGTTATTGAGATAGCTCCGATCTAACTTGATAAGGTCGAAATAGATCGTATTTAAGAAACAAGTCCAACTTCTACGTGGCTCAGCGACGTAGAAATTAAGGTCATAACAATTTGTCTTTTTTTTTTCCTTCCGACGTGAGCAAAACAGACTTCTTTCGGATCGTCAATGGGACGTGCGAAGATATGAATACAAATCCGGCGCTTCCCCCAATTCGTTAAAGCGTGATTGACTGTTATAAAGGGTATGCGACGCGAGGAACATATCGAAAATGGTTCATCACTGCGAATTTAACAAGGCAATTGCAACGCGCCGCGCGAAAGTGGCATGGAAGGGCATACATCGCCTGCGTCGCCAACGAACGCGACAATCTGTAGCACAGTGTGAAATAAACAATTTGCATGAGTATCATACGAACGCTGTGTAATCGTTACAGTTATTTCCCTCTAACTATACAGCTTCCGTTTCCCGGCTTTAATTCTCAAGCTTAAATATGCGTAGCGCATTATTGAAAATTTTAATTAAGAAGGCGCATTGGGCAACTAATTTAAAAGTGACTCGCAAATGTACCGGAAACCTGAATCATCCGGAAGGAATGGACAAACGGTTAAATTAATGGATAAGCGGTCTGTAGATTTGATAGGAATTGATGGCGATCATGTAGTGCAAAGGAATAACCGCTGTGCATATAGTCCAACATACATTATCTTCATATAAGTCTGTAATAGATACGAGAGGACACTAGGGGAGTAATGAGTAGGTGACTGTCAGTTACATCGGAGTTCCGTGTGATCGACGAACGCTGCAACGAACAGTGAGTATCCTCAGCGTATCTTCGCTCCGATAAATAATAACACCAGGCGCAAATTCAGCATTTGCACGTTTCCATGTAATCTCGTGATAACGAGACTTAATCTCGATTGTGATGCTAATTTCGATCGCTCCGATTCAAGTGAAACGAACAATACCGAATCTGCAAGTTTGAAGATCGTGAGACATTATGTGTGTTAACNTTCCATTCCATTCCACTTTTATCAGATTATCATGTCACGCTCCATGCTGTTGCTAATCCTGCTGGGTGTATTATTGCTCAATTGTCAAGAGACACTTGGCCGAAGAGGACGAGGAAGGAGCAGGAGCAAGTCCCGCGTGCAAATTGGATTGCCCATTACCGGGAAGTACCGTGATCCGGAGAGCGATCAATATTACAACAATAATAACGTACGTAGAAAAGACAGATTGCCTAAGAGGAACTACTGCGTTCTCGTATCGCGTACTCCATCACATATTATTTCAATAAAACAGATCAATGTCTTAATTTGATCTAAGAATTAAAACACGTCACCAACGTATATATATTAATTTTTTTAGGGAGCTAAAATACTGCTAGCGTCGCATTTCGATCTGGAATACGTCCTGGGGCACAAAATAGCTTTCCTCTGCGTCGCTCGCGGCAATCCGCGCCCCCATGTTACGTGGTTCAAAGATGGTGCCGAGATTTATACGCATCACTATCTACATGTCAGTAAACATATCCTCAATTTAAAAACGAACGAATTGTTTAACTGAGAAATCGTCAGGAGCAGACAATTAAGCTATATTTACAATTAATAATGGGTTGATATTTTATCACTGTTAACGTTATTTCATTCTCTGCAGATACACGAATGGCAAGTCGGTCCTGATAAAGTGAAATCGAAACTCGAGATCGATCCCGCTACTCAGATGGACGCAGGGGTATACGAGTGTACGGCTGACAATATGTACAGCATCGATCGAAGGTCTTTCAAGACTGACTTCTCCATCGCTTTCGATTAGTGCGAGCGTACGAGAGATTCCAAACAAATACGTACAATTAGATAAGAAAATATATAAAGTCCAGGTAATACGTAAACTTTTTACGATAGATCCTAAGAAACGGTAGATACTAAGAAAACGCGATTTAGAACGATGATGTATTGTCATTGTACAATTCGCAGAAGAAAATTAAATCGTCCGGAATGTGAAAGATTGTTCTTAATTCTGTTAAAGCGCAGCTTTAAAATCGGTATTTAGAATTACAATAATCTGCACTTCCTTTTCTTCCTCAAATGTGATTGTAGTCGGTTCAAGCGAAAAATATAGATGATATTTGTACATTCGTGTTACCTGCGTTCGTTTTTGATTATCTCCATGTAATCAAAGCTCCGCGCATAAAATCCGTCGTCCGTTATGGCGCCCCAGAAATTGCTCCATACTTTATACGGTCGTATGAGCAAGGGCGCGACGATCCCTCTCTGTTGCTCCACAAGTAATTTCAATGTATGCTCGTTGTCCAGATGCGCGACTGCATCGATCGATAGATACCCAGAACACTCCTTCAATAGGCAATGTTCCCTGAAACAGACTGCTTGTTAGCATTCCTCTAAATGTCGTACGCCCTTTCACTCGCACTGACATTAAATAACATACACATCGAGCCTTTAAATAAATTTACGAAATTACGAGCGCTGCTTGTGCTTACATTGCTAACTTTCTCGCATCAACCTCACTAACGCTGTCGCTCGGTAATATTTGCTTCGCGCTCAGATATTCTTGGTCGATTTTTTCAAAGAAGTCAGTCACCACATCTTCGTGATAGGGCACGTTATTGTGAACGAACAGATGTATCTTCGATTTCGGATAGAACTGACGATAGATAGCTCGGAAGAATTCTTCCAGGAACGGCGTAGGATGCTCGATGAAGACGGCTATTAAAATAACCGGATACGTTTCCGGTTTGGTCTTATCGAGCTCGATGGTCTGATTCCAGCATGCCAAACATCCCTCATCCGGCGTCCAGGCGTGGGCCAGATAATTGCCCAAGGAATTCAAGACCAACTTGCTAGGCCCATTGCCGTGAAGTATCAGAGGCACCGTGTTGTAGACGATATTCTGAAGATAAGCCTCTTCCCCCTTGAATCTGAGCTCCACATCGGCTGTAAAGGACAACAGCGATAATTAAAGTACTAAATATCGATGCTCCTTCTTGCAGATTCCGCTTGCCCTTACCTACCGCACCGTAGAGATTCTGAAATATTTCGGACTTGTGATCCAGTTTGATCTTGTGCCGCATCCTGAGTTCATCGTTCAGATATACAGTCGTGTAAAACAACTGATCGTCGTCCTCGTCTTTGATGAGCGCAGTGTCCAGGATCTTGTACACATCAGACACATAACCGATGAAACCGCCAGAGTTCAAGTATCGTTTGCCCCTCGATACGGGCGGATACTGAGCCGCTAAGGATGTATCCGGCCAGCAAGACGCTTCCGCGGAAAATAAGACTCGAGCGCCGGTATTCAGGAATCGCTCGACGATGGCGGGCAGACCGCCGAGAAATATAACGTCGTAACTGAAAATAGGAAATACATACGTTATAAAAAGTCTTTTCTGTGATGTCAGGATATATGTACCTATCGGTGAACAAGATGATCTTCTTTTCATCATTCTGATAATCCTTCAGAGCTTCTCTGAGGAGATTAATCTTATATCCACCGCCGGGTTTTGTCAAAATGTTACCACCTTTCCAGGTCTCACCCAGGCCAAGAGCATTCAATTTATCGCGAAATCCATAGATCTCGGCCGATCTCAGGTACCTTCGAAAACCATCTGTCTCATTGGAGGCGACGGTAAATACTAGGACATCTAAAAAATATACATTATAATCAGCCATGAGATGAAGAAAGACATAAATAAAAAATATAACAGAGAGCCTTGCAAATTTTTTTCTTTGTCTTGTTAAAAAGTATAATCGAAATCGTATGAGAAAGAAAATTGAGCAAATTGACAAAGAAGATTGTTGAGAATGGAATTGTGCATCGGGGCCACGTTACATCGATTCCGTCATTGTTATTCATGCTGGTGAACTCGTTTGCGTTACGCCGAACTCGTGATGTCATGCCGAGAAGCAGCGCCCACGAGAGCCGCGGCACGCACGCCGGCTGTGTTGAGAGAAAGAGCACGCGGCTCCAGTGCTTGTATTACTGAGCTGTCGATACTTACGCAAGCAACGCGAGATATTCTTAGAACGGACACACTGAACCCATGAGAATTTAAGAAAAAGCACTTTCAGGGCATTCCATTTAGAAAGCGATAGAAAAATCGGACAAATAATCGTTAAAATGATCCTTTTTGGAATGACTTACAAGAAATATGTACAATATTAATAATAAGATATTTGTTGATTTAGTATAATTGTATCATTAAGAGAAAAACGAGCGCTAATTTGGCGAATTATAAAATGTTATTAAATTAAGAAATTTCAAGATTAGAGTATCTGTCGAGTCTGCTCGTGCGATGAGCAACGCCGGAAATGAAATGATAAGGACTGTGCACTCGATCTGGTTGCATACCGACTAAAAGAATGGAGTCAAATTAATTAAATTAGTTCACGTTCCATATACGAATGATCACGTCATGTATTTCTTGTGTCACTCAATCCTCTCTAAGATTTGGACAAGACTTTATATGTCGATGCATGAATCACATGCAAACGTGCAATTCGTTTCATTAAACAGACATTCTTTATATTATGCTGATAAACCCAAAGGACAGTGTTACAATGATCCAATGATTCAAAATCGTTTATGCAACGAGAAATATTCCGCTCGAGATTATGTGTCCCACAGATAGCCTTTGTGACCCTATCTTTATTCTTGGAATCAACATTTATTTGCGAAAAAAGTTTCCGAAAGATTCAATTAATTAAACGTATAAAGATCATTATATAATTCTCTCTTTGAAATATTGATAATTTTTATTCTGTAGAAAATAGAAATAATTTGTAAAATTCTCCAAAATTATTACATAGCTTTTAGCACTTTAGTTTGAATAAACTGAGGCTAGTAAGGGTAACGAACTGTGTAAAGTGTGTCTTGCGGGTAAATTATTTCAGGCAGGCGTCGCCTCAAGGAAGAAGAAGAGCCGAAACTCATCGTCAACCGAACTGCGTTCAACAAACGTTGACCATTTTTTCGCTTTGCCTTCCAAAAGAATAAATAATTACTCTCTGTAAATCGATTTGCGATTGCTTTCTCAGAAAGATTGAGGTAATGCGATCGTACTAGGACTCCCGAAATCAAAGATTTATTCTGAACTGACGTATGGGTGTTCGGAACACCGGTTCTAGACAAATAAGGAAAAAACGAAAGAGAAGAGAGAGCCACTGGAGAACCCGTAAAAGAAGTTTTTGATACTGAAGCTTTTCTGTTTACGCTGTATCGATTCTAATTTAGTATATTCCTGTCAAAAACTTTTATAACTCTGTATATATATATTTTTTTTCATTAATAATTTAATATATTCTTTAATATATTAAATATATTCAAAGACCTATTAAATCATTTTTCATCGATATTATTAACCACTATATAGAAGCAATAGGTCTGGTTTTCTCAATTACACTTTCATCCTTTCTTTTCTTCTGTTGGCCTTCAAAATATTTGAAGATAGACTATCGCATTTTGAATGCAGAAAATATAACATAAGCAACTGAGGTCAAGCCTAATGATTTACAATTATCTGAGATCTATATTCAAATAAGAGTGTTCAAATAAGAGTGTCGAAGGAAGCTCTCTCATTCTTTTAGATTTTTGTTATTGTTTCAAACGACTTGCAACGACGGTCTCCCTCTCTCTCTTCCTCTTTCTTTCTCTGTATCGATCTTCGTTGCGATACGCCGCAGATTCATCCGTTCTGGCCTGAAAGGGCGATCGCATCATACCGTTAACGCCGGTTGCTGGTGCCTCGCTGACCACGTGGTATGTCAGGAAGACGCAGCACCACACGAGCCAGTATCCGAGCGTCGTTCCCTTGTCACCGAACATCTCACTCTTTCTCTCTCTCACAAACGTACTGGCTGACAGAACCCCCGGGGTGCTCCGCACCGTTCGTCGGTGACATGCATCCACGTCTGTCGCTTGGCGTCGCTTGACGCTGACTGCGCACCGCGAGCATGGGGATCGACGGAAACTGTTGTGCAGAGCCGTAATCAGAAATTGCAGCGCCCGTAGTATATCTTTAGCATGTGCATTCGCTTTCCCATATCGGGTCTCGGAGAAGAGAAGTCAGAAAGCTCGGAGGAGCTACGTCGGACGCTTGCATTCCCACGACGAGGACGACAAAGGAATCATAAGGAAATTACGGATCATGAAGATTATGCGAAGATCATAGAAGAACATGAGAACACTATGGAAAGACCATGATAAGATTATGAGATGGTTTTTTTTTTGAATAATTTGCGTATAATAGATAGCGTTTACCGACCTTCTTAGATTTGATGAATTGATGAAATAAGAAACATCATCCACCGATACTTCATCAATGTTACGAAAAAAATCATGTTTTCTTATGTTTTCAAGACGATAAGAAGAAGTATCGCTTATCAAGATTTTGTGGTAATTTTACGAAAAAATCGAAAATATCATATTGCAATATATCTGCAAAAATCAGTGAAGGATCCATACATCTTAAGGCAGAAACTATTGAAGTTGTTGCTCGGTTAATAAAAGATTATTTATAGATTGCGTGTGAAGTATCTTCTTCATACATTTCCAAAGAAGTAAAATTTTGATCGTGACAGTTTATAATTGTAATGCAAATACGAAAAATACCTGTTGTATCGAAGTTTGATGCACAAGATTTCTTCGCTGGTCTATATCGCTCGATGACGAATGATTTGTTATCCAAGGTATAATCTTCTTCGCACGAAAGATTGTTTGAAAGTACATAAACATCATTGTTTAGTTTTGTCTTGCATACTCCGTTTCCCGTTGCAAGTTGATCTCCATAGATCACCAGTAGAACGATCAGTAGCGTCAACCTTCTGGAGACACTCATATCGTCCAACTATTATCACAAAAGTTCTATCGAAACTTATCTTAATTACCAAATGAAATTATGGTCAAATTGAGCAACGCGATTGGTCGAAATCTTATTGTTGCATCTTGCGAAAAATGTGTCACGTGGTTTACAAGTTGCACCAGAAATTTTAGTTTGTATACCGAATTGAGATTATTGCGAAATTATTTTGTTCATATTTTCAACAATTATTTAATCTGTATATTATCATGTTTGTTTTAATATATATTTTTATGTATTTCTAATTGACAAAGCGACGTTTACTTTAGCTCTTCTGGTTTGCAAAGATTTTTAAATATCGTGGATAAATATTCGACACCGAATTGTCGTACAGTCACACCGAGTCACATTAATCGGTATCAAAGGATTCGGATATTTATAGGGGAAAGCGGGAGTCTCGAAAGCGAAACGGTTGATAGTTTTTGTGGTCGAAAAGAGCGGCTAACCGTTGCACCGTGTCGACAGTTTTGTTTGCCTGATTTCCTATTCCGGGGGAATATACCTCCCATCATCGACCCATGAAATTTTGTTGTAAAACATGAAACATTTTAATCTGATCTGTCCTGTAAATAATATATACATTAATCAAATAAATAAAAATCATTATATCTATAATCAACTTGTTTTTCCGCCTTCTTTAAAACCGATTTGTTCTAGATTATCTGTTTTATCACGTATATTTCACTCTGTATATTTTTTTAATAAAAAATATATAGATTCTTCGAAAAGCGTTATCGTGAATGTAGGTAATTAAGTTATGTGAACGAGCCGAACTAATGCCCAACAAATCGAATTAACTGACGACCTAATACGATTATTGGGGCAGCGGGGTAGACGATCTTGAGGCTTCTTTTGTGTGTTGTCGGAAATCGTTCGGCAGTTTTCACATGTCAAACGTCGGTGGCGTTTAGTTTTTATATTTTCTGGGCGCTGATAAAACTCCCTTCAAAGGAGGATAAAAATGGGCAAGGATGATGCCGAGACTATAGCCTTGAGAAAAGAACTAGAGGATCTCATCAATAAATGCAAGGTTTGCAAAACATTTTATCGTACAATCGAGGGTTTCATATATTAATATTTCACCCGCAATTATAATCTTTATATGTACAGATATAAGATTCTTTGACAGTCTTTTAGTCATTCTGTCCGTTTTATTCGCTTCATTAGGAAGAGCAAAAGAAGCAGCAAGATACAACGTTGGAGCAAGCGTGCGATGGAGTGGCGGATGCTCCGAAAGTTAGATTGTCAACTAAGAAGATGTTGAAGGGGCATATTAATAAAGTCAATTCGGTACACTACAGTGGCGATAGTCGGTCAGTTTTAATCAGTAATCATTTTCCGATTCGTTGGACTGTTGAAATGTCTTTATTCTTTTACGCTTTCGTTTTAATCATGATATATTAATAAACAATTTATTGTAATCGAATCTTTTATACTGAAAATAATGGATGCATCTGACCTATGATTTACGCTGTAGACATTGTGTGACCGGATCATTGGACGGAAAACTGATTATTTGGGACACGTGGACCGGTAACAAAGTGCAGGTCATCCCTTTGCGTTCAGCCTGGGTGATGTCGGTGGCTTTCGCGCCTTCCGGTAATTTTGTCGCGTGTGGCGGTATGGATAATATGTGCACTGTCTACGATGTAAACAATCGTGATGCCACGGGATCCGCTAAGATCGTAAGAGAGCTTCTGGGTTACGAAGGATTTTTGTCGTCCTGCAGATTCCTCGACGACAAGAAAATCATTACTGGATCTGGCGACATGAAAATGTATCTAATTACATAATGTTTAAGATAAAAATGGTGATTTCATTAATAATTACCGATGATAAACATTTTGTATCTCTAGTTGCATATGGGATCTCGAAGCAAACAAGAAAACGACAGACATCGAGGCGCACACGGGCGACGTGGTGAGCATCAGCTTGTCTCCCGATGGCAACACTTACGTCACCGGGTCGGTTGACAAAACCTGCAAACTGTGGGATTTACGGGAAGAGAAAGCCAAGCAGACATTCTTCGGCCACGATGCTGACGTAAACTCTGTCTGCGTGAGTGTCTGGCGCATTCTCCAGATAATTTACAGATTGGTTGCGGATGAGGACTATAATATTACGTTCATTATTTTGTTCTTCTAGTATCATCCCTCCGGGCAAGGTTTCGTAACAGCGTCCGAGGACAAGACTGCGAGACTGTGGGACTTCAGATCCGATCAGCAATTAGCCACCTTCAAACCACCAAACTCAAATCCCGGGTTTACATCTTGCGGTTTGTCACTGAGTGGCAGATTTATATTCTGCGGCAGCGACGACAATTCCATTCACATATGGGATACATTGAAGAACCAACACAATGGTGAGTTTATTGATCGTGGGGAAGAAAATTGTAAAAAATGAATCAGGCTATAAAAAGCTTTTTGTTCTCGTTTCAAGGTATCTTATCGGGCCATGAAAATAGAGTGACATCGCTCTGTGTCTCTGGTAACGGGATGGCAGTGGCCAGTTGCTCCTGGGATCAGCATGTCCGAATTTGGGTGTAAATATTTATAATATTTGAAATATATTTACAAAAAGCTGTCTGAAGCAATCGATGAGATACTGGGCGAAATATATTACCGCAAATATAATGGAGTTAAAAGTCGATCGATTCTTCTTGCACGAAATCTGCGCAGCAATCTTGCTAATTAACTTGCTGCTTTTAGTTTATAATTATAGCGCGATCTTTAATCTGCATTAAAATGTTATTCGTAATCTGCATCCTTTATAAACTAAAAGTAAAAAAAAGCATGAATTTTCTATCGGATTAATTCTAGATTTATCTTGCATGTTAGAAATAAATCTCTAATTGATCTAACTAGTGAATAATTGCATTAACCACATAATTATAACTCTAGTTGTACAAAATTTACAGTAATAAACTTTCTTATCATCTTTCAAATCACAATATGGAAACATTTATTAATTCGCAAAGTTGAATAATTTAGCAGTGCAGAGATTGCACTTGCATTTATTTCTACAACATAGACATATTACACGAATCTTTCCTATCGAATACGTTGCAGAAGAGTGCGTTAAAAAAATTGTATCGTGTCTTGAGATTGATTTACTAATGTGATACAATAGAGATTTGATATATCAATTTAGGCGTGAAGCGCGGGCGTCAAAAATACTGTATTCTCTTCGCACAGTCGGCAAATATTATCATCTTAATAATGCCGTACATTTAATATTTTCACTATTTGTTCTTGTGAGCATTGATAACTTAGGCCAGTCTAGCGACAGTATAGTAACAGTATATGTGACACGTAATAAAACGTTCAAAACTTATGCTAATTAAAAGTCTTTTACAGTGCATCACATAATTGTCACAGTTAATCAGCAAATCTACTACTAATCTATAATGAATTTTTTCCTAGTGAATTCTATATACAAATAAACGTAACTATTACACAATCACTGTACACTGTTAAGCGTTAAACGTTAAAAGATAACTAAAATCTCGATTTATCTCTAGCACATAAATATTTTGGTAAAGTCTATTAATACTAAATAACGCACGGGAGAACTTGCGCGGAATCTAACACAAATGTATAGCGCGATTTCGACGGAATTGAAATATATCGATCTCGAAAGTTTCTTACCACCAGTCCTTAACAAACGGCACATCGTATGTACAAATAGTCACAGTCGATTGCGGGCGTACTCGATGCGGACAGACGTGACGGGGAAACACAAGTTCACGGAAAACACTTTCGGAAATGAGTATTTAAAATCCATCCAGATGAATGAGCAAGGCGACGATCACTGTGGCTCCAGCTTCTTTGGTGGCCCACTTGCTAGACTCGCAATGTAGATCGGTACTGTCCTTATCGCCAGGACTGATCGTATACGAGCCGGGCCTCACCAGCAATTGGAACGCGGTCGATGCGTTCAGTTTTTTATTCGACTGCATATCAATATATCTACAAAATTGAAAATTGAATTGTAACATGAGGTAAATAAATAATATCGAAGCGTAGAAGAGGATATACTCACGGGTACTTTCTCGTAAATTCGTCGGAAGCTGCATACTTGATGCTAGGGGAAAACGACACTTGAGGATTCTGATCCTCGCTCTTTGTGCCCGCGGTCAAGTTACTCAGGTCCAATTGCTCTTTGGTCATTAGCTCTCCTCTATCCAAGATCAACCTAAGCACACAACATAACGTTAATAAAGGATGGACGACCGGGAAGAAATCTTGTTCCACGATGATTAATTGCATTACCTTATCGCGTCCAGACGTATGCCGTAAAACGCAACATGCCACTTATCCGTTGTGCTTTGTGGGATCTGATTGGCATTGATACTCTGCTTCAGTGGGAACCTGGCCCAGCCAATCGGTATCGCGAATTCTGCCGGCGGTTCACCTTTCTTGCAGATCGCATTGTCGCCGTCCACCTTGTAACACACACTGCAGTAGCAGAGTATCTCGTCAGCGGAGAAAAACTCGTCTGGGAGAACGAGTGATTTCTTCAGCTGCATACACGCCCTCAGATAGTCACACTTCTTGGACGACGCAACGACAGAGGACCCGAGTGGAGTGGACGGTAACGACGACGGCATAAACGGTACTGAAGATGCATTATACGGCACATCCCGTTGATTGATCATCGTGTTCTGGCTCGGAGGTATATTCCCGTTAAAGGAGTTGTCGCGGATGTTGTCCCGACTCGCGTAGGACCGCGACTCTTGGAAGCCGGAGCAAGCGTTGTTGGGAAGATCTGACAAATTGTTCTGCTGCGTGCTGCTTACAATATTGACTTGACTATTGGACGCTATGCTTTCGTTAATCGCGTTGTTGGCGTTTGACGCGGTGATCGCCGCGTTCAAGCTGGTCATGTTACTCGCGCTGGCGACCATGCCTTTCTGTATATTAATGTTAGTCGCGTTATTTATCTCTACGTTTGTACATAAGGTGCGATTCTCCGCATCGAGATTCGACTCGCTCGAATTGTTCTCAGGCTGCTTGTTCAACATTGGCGGTACAACGTTGTCCAGGTATGCTCTGTTCCTAGCACTTCGCGCGTCGTTGCTGAGCTCCGAGCCCGAGTCCGAATTGTTACTGTCGATACTCGACGTCGCTTTGATGCCTACGCTATTGTCCGCCACATTAGCGCTATTATTACTACCAAAGGATGAATACTCGGTCTCGAAGTTGCCGTCCGCTCGAAGGGCGTTCGAGCTACATTGACTCGGCACACTCGGTGACGTCGAAGACGGTGAGAGATCCGACGAAGTAGTTGCCATTGCGTTCTCCTTTTCATGACACTCCAAATCGGCTTTCTCGCGCGAGTTCTCAACATCCTCCGTCTCCACGCTCGCGCATTCGATAGGAGCCACGAGCGCATTGTCAATTGCGACATTCGAGTAAGAAGATTCCTCATTGACTCCTGCGATGGATACTTGCTCGCACTGCCCGTACAGATCGATCACGGCGAAAACGTATGACGGTATATCGGTCGCGGCTACTCCCTGATCCACGTTATTGATGAACAAGTGCAGTCGATTATCCTCGTCGATCAGCAAACCCACAATAGAGTTGCATTGAAGGTTCTCCAAGCCGGCGCCGTATTTCGTCTTCACTCTCATACCATTATGGAATATCCAATCGCTACAAATAATCCACGAATGTCTCTTGAAACCGAGCGCTGTTAATGGAAAGCTCGTCTGCTTCTCCGGCGATATACAAGAAACGCCACAAAGGATATTCGATACCCAACGTTCGTTTAACTTCTCTATTCTAACTTGGAACGGCTTGCCCCTAATCAGCGGACGACTGGACATCACTACACCTTGATTGTAACTGGCCACTCGTTTGGCGACCGTTTTCGTTTCGAGTTGAATGTTCCTGCCGTGATTCTCATGAAACTCGTAACTCCAATCTCCGTCGCCGGCGGTTAAACCGGTGGTGACGGCTTGCGTCGGCGTGAGCGTCGTCTCATTAATTAGTTTCCCCTCGGACACGTCGATAGATGTGTCCATGCCTGCGTCATTTCTCAGCGGCATCGGATCCAACAGAAGTTCCAGCGAATCTTGCAGCCTCAAACTAGCGTTAGGGGATATGGCGGGATTCTGCTGCCTACTGCTAGTAATATTTACGGCCACGGTGCTGCCGAAGAGTTCGATCACCGCGTACACCATCTCTGGCACGTCGGACGCCGCCACGCCCATGTCCTCGCCGTTCACGTAGAACTTAAGATTGCCCTCGTGTGTGCGCTTTACGCCGATCTTGTCGCCCACCCGCAACCAATCCAGGCTCGTACAATAGTTCGAAGCGAGCGCAAAACCCATGTGTCTCACCTCGTTAGCCGTCAGATACCAAGCGTCGCTGGGAATGGACGTCATACCAGGTACGAGGTTCATTGACGTCAACCAATTGCCAGTTTCGTTACTCAGGACACCGATTCTTAAACAACCACTCCACTCACGCGCCACTTCCTGGATGGCGATTTCGAACAGCTCGTTATTCTCCAGCGCTGATTCGCTCAATAAGACAGCATTATTATATTCCCTACACCTGGTCGCCACTGTTCTGTCATTGTTTAACTGAATGTTTAATCCGACCGACTCGTGGAATTTGTGCAGAATCTCAGTTTGCGCCTGAGGCTGAATTACCGAAGTCGGTTGTTGACTAATACTGTTCTCCGATGGCAAGTATTGTTGCGTCAAAGGATCTCTCCGCTCCGGTAATACGATTGTCACCTAAGATACATTCGGAATTAACATGCTAAAATATGATTGTTTTTATTATCGAGCAAGGATATACCTGTGCGCATTGACCATACAAGTCGATCACTGGATAAACATTCGACGGTAAACCAGTACAGGCGGGACCTTGGTCCACTCCGTCCAAGAAATAATGTAAAGAGGAATCTGAGCACCGCATCATTCCGATCCGATTACCTTCTATCAACTTATCCAAATCGCAGCTATAATTGTTACGCAATGTCACACCGTCACGCATTACCGTCGACCCGGAGAGCATCCATGTATCATGATCGATGTCTGTCATTGTAGACGGAAACTCTAACTCATCAGGTCTTATCACAGTGACTCCTGTAAACAGTTTTATTCTTGGAAAATTATGGAAACCTTTTATTCCGTTTGATACTCGCCATGACAACCAAGATAGCAATTACCTGCTTCTATAGCACCAGACCATCTGGCAACCATTTTATCTATCGTCACCTCAAACATTTCACCATCGCGTAGCGCGCGATTCGCAATCACAATAGCTTCGTTGAATTCACCCAGAGCTCGCGGTCTGGACGCTGTTAAACCGTTGTTCGTAATCCGCGCGTTTTTACCATGTACATGATGAAATCTTAGATCACTGTCAATAGAGATTCACACAATGTAATTCACGTGCGGATCGATAAACACTAATGTCGAATTATTTTATATATATATATAAATCATACCTATATAACGTCGTATTACTAAAGCTCGAATTGTTTGTAGTCGGACTGTAAAAGTCCACATTGTCGACTATGGTGGCTTGGGCTGCCTGTCCGTAGAGATCAATCACCCCGTAAATCCTCTCAGGCACGTTCATCGCAGCTACACCTTGATCGGCCCCATTTACATAGAAATGCAACGTCGCATTGTCCTTCCTCATTACGCCTACGCGATCGCCAATCTGCAGACGGTCCAGATTCTGACCGTATTGATCTATCATGGTGGTACCGTTGTGCATCACACCGTTGCCCGTCATCATCCATGTACCAGATCTGCAAGCGATACGAGCCTTCGAGCAATAACATAAGCGGATGCACGAGTTACTGTACACACGGTTCGGTGGCAATAAACTGTATGAAAGTCGCTTGAAATTGATCAACGTGGTCTCACCTGACATTTGTCATGGTAAATGGAAATTCTAATTCTGTCGGAGAATGCGTGGTGACTCCTATCTCGATAGAACCAGCCCATTTAGTAACAATTTTGTCCAGTCTGACTTCAAATAATTCATTCGGCTTCAATGGCCTCGATGTCAATACCACGCCGTTATTGAAATCGTCTATGGCACTGCGGAAAAAATTTACACCTCTCGTTTATAAAGCTCGGTTGCAGAAAAGTTGTCGGAATGCAGAAAATGTATTTCTATTTACTTAGGTCTGTGCGCTGTACGCCCGTTGTTGATTACGTCGGCATGTGTCCCACAACAGGGATGAAACATCAGTCTATCGGGAAGATCCTCTTCGCCAACTTCTACGAAATTTATATGTGTAATAATGTAGCAACTTTTATTTCTATGGAACTTGTCAGAGATTCTATATATGCATTACCTTCGCTGTCTAGACCTTGTAGCTGCAATGTGTTTCTCCTAGTGACTAGATTCTGTTCTTCCCTTTCGTCGCGGTCGACGATAGTTACTTTCACGGTCATTCCATAAAGATCTATTACGCCCCACACACCCGTTGGTACCTTAGCGGCGATACCTTGATCCAGACCATTTATTAAATAGTGAAGGTCTCCGTTACTCTGCCTAATCATTCCCACACGGTCTCCTTCCTAAGAAACGATGTAAAAAAAGCAACGACTTGAAGAGAAAATAATAAGTTTAGATAAGTTAAGTAAAAATAAATTTAAATGTAGATTCAGTATTGTAATTCCGGCCACATACTCTTAATTCATCCAAGTTAAATTCGCCGTATTCTCGTTGCGTGCCTTTGCCATTTGTTAGAATGCCACAACCAGACATCATCGTTGTACCCGAACGCATATTAGTCATCGTCGCTGGAAATTCCAGGGCCGTAGGACTGTGAGTAGTAACGCCAACTTCTATACTCCCCGACCACTTATAAACTAGTCTGTCTATTCGTATCTGCAACATAGCAATTTATAGAGAAAATAAAAAAGTCAAGTTTGTTGTAGAAACAGCTGGTTAATCTTGTTATTGCAATTTACGTTGCAATTACTCTTTTTACAGTTAATTATACCCGAATGCTTACCTCAAACAATTCGTTATCTCGCAACGGTCTGTGAGTCATTACGACACCGTTGTTAAACTCGTCGAGCGGTCTCCGCCTCTCGGCGGTCCTGGCGTTATTAGAGAGCTTCACCAACGAGCCAACCCTCTCGTGAAACCTCAACCTGTCTTCCCTTATCGCGGCGGGAGTTGGATTTTTCGGTAAATTAACGTTTACATTGACACTTAGATTGACATTTAAATTAGCGACTAGATTTGTTGTCGAGGAACTGGAAGTTTCCCCCACGTAGTCATTATTAATCTCGACTTCGTCTTTCGGCACGTTACACAGAGCGGCAAGTCTGGGATGAGCAACGCTGACCTGTACGCAATCACCGTACATATCTACAACAGCAAAAATACGCTCCGGAATGTTGCTGACCGCAACGCCTTGCGAAACACCATTGACGTAGAATACCAGCTCATGCTATAATTGCAGATAGAAGATCATCATTAATTTCTATGCAGAATGACAGATACGGACTAACGAATTGCGAATTACATTGGACGTCCGCATGACTCCCACCGTGCTNCCTTCCTTCAGATCGATAAGATCCATCCCGTATATTTCCACGATGCGGTCGCCATCGTGAACTATACCAGACCCGGTCATAATCCAGGATCCATGGCGGAGATTTATGGCACAGGATGGTATCTCCAAGGTCTCAGGATCGCATTCCGTTACCCCGATCTCTATGCTGCCGCTCCACGATATGATCTGCACAATACCATTTTTCAGAGTTAAACGCGAGTTAAACTTCAACACACGATTATCTCAACATTTTCATGTAACACGCTACCTGTCAGAATCTGTAAAATAATTAAATTGAACGTGACAAACGAGATAAATAACACATGCGGGATACTTATCGGGAAACCACACCGCGCGTGTTGTGTAATTGATGTAATTTCGCGATTATTCGTCGTACGAGCCGGATTTCAGCCGCTGGAGGTCCGCGAGGCGTGAGCGTGTGTACCTTCTTGTCGATGGTGACTTCGAACAGCTCGTCATCCTGGAGCGGCTCGGCGCTGAACACCAGGCCGTTATTGTACTCGGAGAAATTGCGCGTGGCGGTGCAGTTGTTGTTGCTGAGGGTGACACGGTGGCCGCATCGCCGGTGGAACATGTCGAACACAGGTCACCGTGTTGCGTGTGCCGCGCCGCGCCGCGTCGTGCCGTGCCGTGCCGTGCCGTGCCGTGCGATCAGTCGGTCGCGGTCGACATACCAGGCGCGTCGCGCCGCGCCACGCTGCGCCGCGCCGCGACGCGTCGCATCGCCACCCTTCGCCCTCCGCCGCGTGCCACTGCGGTGTCGGCTCGCCGCGGTTTTTGCAGAACAAAACGGGTGCACGGAAAAGCAGAGATTTCGTTTCCTTTTCTTGGCATTCCTTCCTTTTCTTTGCACCAGATTGAAATAAATAATTAAATTTAAACTAAATTTAAGATTGCGTCCCTTTAAATTTCAGCTTTTTCTCGGTTTCCAGAAACTTTTTTTCCTTCTATTATTCTTCTCTTCTGCAAAAATAATCTGTAATTATTACATTCTATGAGTAATTTTCTTAGTAATGTTAATACTTTTCTGTTATCGAATTTAGCGATATATTTGAAAAGAGTACGCTGTATTTACAGTTTAATTATTTGGATACAGCAGACTGAATTGGAGGGCCCATTTTGACATTGAAGCGCCATCCAGCAATTTACTGAAGAAGCATCACGTTGTAAAGCAATCGATAATAATATTGACATTAGATAATAACTAAATAAAAAACCAGATAAAAACTAAAAAAATATATTATTACATTTATAAATGGATATAGCATTATCAATAAATTTTAATAATAACATTTTTATATTTTTATATGTATACATATGTATGTATATGACGGAAACAATTAGAAAAAAAAAACAGAAAAAAATTTTGTTAAGAATTTTCATTATACACATGTCAAATATTTTATTCGATGTATCTGTATATTTTAACAATTACGACATTGTAGGATAAATATAATCATTATAAATAAATAATAATTGATAATTGTTAAAATCGTTATTTGAAACAATATCAGATATAAGATCGAATAGATTAAATTTATAAATATTTCACGTATACTATATACAATCTCACTTCTCGATTTAAGATATTTTTAGAACATTATTTTAAAATATCTTTATCCTATTTTATATTTTTGGACATAAGAAAGTAAAAATTAATAAAAAAAGAAAGAAATAAAAATTAATAATTTATGAACTTGTTAATAAAAAGGAAATATGAAAAAGGCGCTAATATTTCTTAATTCAATATATAAATAACTTAATACATACCTTGATTTATCTATTAAAATAGAGATTAGTAAATCGTTACCAAATCCAAGTAACAAACTATCGTTTTTTATGATCGAAAACGTCATTTCATTGAAATGATACCAGCTAGTTATGTAAATATTAAATTATTCATATACTTGTTATCGAATAATTCCAATTTGTCTCTCATATTTTTCCACTGACGTTAGCATGTTTCCAGCTTTGCTTTAATTATAACGTGATTTTATTATGTAAAATATTAGAATTAGAATGCAAGTTTAAAAAATCTTAAATATTGATTTATTATTTATGTTTCTCTGAATTTAAATAAAAATTAAATTTTTTTCACATTTTTGCTATTATAAATTTTACAATAGAAATTTGCATAATGGTAATTAATATCCTCGATAATAATAGTGTATTTGCATTAATTGCACAATTTAAATATTTATTTGAAAGCGCGTATTAATTTTAAGGTTGCTAAAAATATCGCGGGTAAGAAGAAAGATATAATTGTTAATAATAATTTAATAATAGAAATTAATTACAAAAATTTTTAATCAAAATTATCTAGGTAAAAATCTCTATTGTTTTTATTCTATGTAAATATTCAAAGATTTTTAATCGGTATTTATTATATCTTTAAATTTTTTTAAATCTATGAGATAAGTCGATAAATACACTAGAGGTCTTTTGTTATCGCTGAACATCATTATATATCTATATATCTATATATACAATTATACATATATGTATACGCATAGACATTAATGTTAGAGATAGTTGTGATAGAATGTGATAATTTTTGTTAGATTAAAATTATCTCATTAATTAAAAATGTAAAGTAGGGGAATCGTCGATCTGGGAATATATTTAATATTCTTATACCACAAAGCTTGATGGACAGAGAAATAATAAATAATTAAGTATTGAATATTTGTAGAAGAAAAGTTTACTTCGTAAATCGATCTGAGAGAATCGCAGGTATCATCAAATTTCTTAAAATAGTAAACGATGTACTCATAATCTGTTATTGACTGCATATATATAATCTGTTATTGACACATTTTTATCTTCGTAATTAATCTTCCTCAATTCTTTAGCATGTCAGTAAATCAGTTTTAATCAACAACGAGATCTATTGTGTCGCGATGATAAATGCCGAGAAACGAAGTTTGTTTCCTGAAGAGAGTCCTCTGTACAAGTCAAAGTCTAATTATTTTCTAATTATCCTCATAATCTGTTGCTCATTATTTTCTTTTTTTATCTCTCTTTTTAGTTTCTTTTAAACATTTTAACATGCTAGATCAATTCTAACGAATAGGAAACCGATCATTACTTTCGTGGTAGAAGCCAATAATTCTTCTCACGATTTTCTTCAAGAAAATTCTCTCTTTATTATCATAATTAGTTTTATTAATAGAAAATAGTTCTATAAATAGATTTATGTAAACGCGATAAAAAAATGAATTGGTGAAATAATCTCTGATAAGAATGTTTGTCAGTCAAGCTTATTGTTACTTTAGAACATAACAAGGTTCTCGAGTAATATATGATTTATATTTTATTACAAAAGTTGGAGCAAAATTGCCGATTGGGACGAGATATTATTTTGGAGAAGTGACCCGAAAAATTGTAAACAAAAACAAATGGGCGATTCTTCTTCTCTTGATGAGTGTCTCTTATTGTTAGAGGCAACCGTGATATCAGCTCGTTTGGATAAAGGCGCGGAAAACGTGAACTCGTAATGTCGGAATGGACTTTGAGCGGTCAAAGATTGTTTCCAGATGATACACAAGGAGTACTCTCCTTCGATGGTGGTGGCTGTAGATAAATGATAATCTGCTGGACTACATCGCTCAGTCAGTTTGAAAATAGCGCTGGACGTAGAAAGAAGCAGCAAGAAGACAAAAAGAAAAACATATCTCGAAAATGTCGTTTGCTATGTTAGTGACTCCACCTGGGCCCGAAGCCAAGGCTCTGGCCGAGAAGGAACTCAGAGAAACCGAAGAGAATGTAAAAAAGGGCCTCGAAGACTTGAAGAAATATCTTGAAGGTTGGAATTTATTATTCTTCACAATTTAAATCTGAAATATGTAGCAATTATCAGAATGTTTCAAATTTGCAAAGTCTTCATGTTTTAATTCTTTATTTTTTTAATATAAAAATATTATTTAGCTTTCTTTGTTGTACGCAAAGCGTTGTTGTTGTATCCTGTATTATTTCCGAGGAGAAAGACGTGTTTTCGTCTTTCTCCTCGGAGATGTATATCGTTATAAATTTGTCTGTGCTCCTTAAAAAGAGAATATTGTACGAGTCATTTTATTTTATATTTATTTATTTATATTTCTTTCTAATTATTTTAATGTTTCATTACGCTTTTATAATGATTCAGATAATTATAATCTTTTTATAGTTATTCAGATAATTAAAATAATCTTATAGTTAATTTAATAAATATATATATGTGTGTGTGTGTGTGTGTGTGTGTGTGTGTGTGTATGGTCCTTATAAATCATGATTTTAATTTTTACAAGCATTTTTTATTGAATTTGTAGTCAATCTTTCCTCAGCAAAAGCGTCACAAAAATTATTTCCGAGTTACAATTATTGAAAAGAAAAGTTCTTTTGCAAACTAATAGATAATAAAAACTGATTACTTGGTTAATTTTTTTCGTAACTTTTCTTTAGATTTTATTTAGAAACTTAGTCGGAATTTCAATTAAGATTTATTACAATTAAGATTGCTGACAATATATGAAAGACAATTGTAAATTTAAAATAAAAAATAGAATAAATATTTTTTAACTGTATTCGTCGCATGTTCGCTAATAAATTTATATAACGTGTTACGAGTTTTGTTAGTAAACGCGAAAGATTAGTCTTTAAAAATTTATTTGAAATACGAATATCTTTAATTTAAGAATCGCAATGAATCGACCGTCTTGTGCCGACAGGATATCGAAATTTAAATTTGTTTAAACTGATATAATAGGAACGCTCATAATGTATTCTGAAAGTTATGAATAGACTTAGCTTTGCACAATAAATAGCAATACAAATTGCGATAAATAGCGATTATCTCAAAATTTAGCGCAGACATGCAACTTTAAAAAATGTCATTTTTGCAGAGATTAGTATTATCGTATTATTACGTCATCTCTTCATATTTTATGTTGATTATTGTGCAAATCGAATTTGTTCAAGTTTCAACTAAATAAATAATAAATAAACGGATATTAAATTAAAGAAGAAAGATATTTTTTGTAACAGCGAACATTTTTAGTTGAAAAAAGAATCGGCTGAGCGGCTATTTGAAGTATTTTTTTCGTATGTAAACGACATGAGTGGTTCAGAGATTAAGAATTTTCTTTATTAATGCTACGTTAACAAAAATTATCAAGTCCATTTGGACGGCATAGAGCCACTGTATAGATATATTGGTAGATAATGTTGAGGTCAGTGCTATGACATTTTGATAATTTCGCTTCTTTTTATCTCTCTTCGCAGTAAATGCGTGCATAGTAGCGGAATTCGATTGATCTCGGAATTAAAATTAAATCTTAACGTCGACTCTTGAAATTGCTGCTGCACCTCACATCATTACAAAATACACATTTGCATTCGAGCTTATCTCAAAGTCAAATTGCCTAATCGTCTAATCTTTTCTTAGGAAATATTATATATTAGAATATTGTTAAAATATTCTTTATTTTATTATTAGAATATTATGTTAAAATAAAATAAAATATGCAAAAGCAATTTGGTACACTGAAAAAAAAGTTCTAGGTAAACTTATAAGATTGCATTTAGTAATGCAATCTTTGAAATAATTAGTTAGTATTATTAAATATAATAATAACAAAACATTTGATAACAATTAGGAACATTTAATTTTTATAACATTATTTCGTCATAATGACCTATATGTTTAGTTGAAATTATTTCCCTTACACCAAATCCCTTGGTGAACGTATAGGTCATTATGGACGAAATAATGTTATAAAAATGAAATGTTCGTAATTGTTATCAAATGTTTTGTTATTATTATTATATTTAATAATACTAACTAAATATTTCAAAAATTGCATTACTAAATGCAATCTTATAAGTTTACCTAGAACTTTTATTTCAGTGTATATAATATGAGAAACAGTTTTTTTCGATATAATTATATTCTGAATATTTAGTAACGTTGAATGTGTTATTAGCTTTATGTAACTTTATAGTTGTAAATGTAAAACTGTTTTAAATAAATATCACGCACTAAGAACGATCCGTAACGACAGGAATGCATAAATGGAAATAAATCCAAGAAATTTCTTTGCTACACATATCATACATTCATGTTGTGCGATAAGGATCGAGAGATAAAAATTCTTTTGATAAAGTGATCGATGTATAAATCATGTGCACCTTGACCCACGGACACGTGGAAGAACAGTAGATGCATACACGATATCGCACCGTTCAAGTGCGACGTTAAGGACTTATGACTAAGGTCATCTGATTCTCAAATACTCCTTCGGCACTTGATGCTCGCTTTCGAAATAAAATATCTCAATATTACACGGAGCAATATATCGAAACGTTGAACTCGGAGGCGCGTTACGCTTATCACGTAATAAATTCGGCCGCGCGATGAATGACAGCGATAAGCTAAATATCGCCTGTTTTAATCAGTAATTGGGCAACTCTTCATATCTGTCGCTATGCGGATATCACTGCCGAGGCTCGTACTTTTGTCCGAACGTTATTTATCATTGTAGACGTCTACAAATCGTTTTTGGTCGCGTCCGTCATCCATTTCCGTCCATCGGCATTATGCATTCGTGTACACGAGCATCTGTTTAAACTTGAAATAAAAAAATAAATAGCGACTCTCATGTGCAATTTCCCTAATAAGGAGCACCGATTGCTTTAAGAAACAGGCATCGTGACCTCGCGTGCAAAAAGTCGTCCCGAAGCGATCCGGCACTTTTATAACGAGTGGAACAAACAAGAATCGATGAACGAGCCACGGCTAGACTTAGCCATTTTTTTTTATATACTGTTTGCACACCTAATAGTTAATAATTGCAAATCAGATTCGTTCGTCGATTACTCTGTCCATTCTCGTTCGAAAGTCCGCGCATTGTAACTTTGTTGATTATAATGACACACGCGATTCACTGTGTATGTACCTTGTTCGAGAAGCACATTTCGATAACGTGACAGTACAATTCAAAGTCCGATGATTCTGACAGATAAGAGAAATGATCAGCTGGCGATGAATCATTAATCGTCATTATTACAAAGAAGACGCGCACCGATTATTCATATCGCTCACGTGCGCAAGATTACTGCAATAAATATTTGCAATGATTCAGGAATTACAATTGTCCTTCTACAGAGATTAAAATTATTTTGAATATTTTATTCGACAACAAGTTCTGTCTCTGTTATTCAGTGAAAACAAAAAAAATATACACTAAGAGAAAAATATAGTTACTTTTGGCCTCAACCATAATTTTATAATATTTCTAACGATAAATATAATTAACTTAGCTATATGCATTATTATGTTAACCATAATTATCGTTAGAAATATTATAAAATTGTGGTTGAGGCCAAAAGAAACTATATTTTTCTCTCACATGTAGAAAGACGTTTGCGATGCCTTGTTGCGTCACTAAATGGAAAATGCTTAGTTTAACTCGTTACTGAAATAAAAAATTAGCTTTTATGGGCAAACATGAATCTTTGCTTTTATGTTTATACATGTACTATCGACGTTGAAGTTAAGAAAAATATGAAATTTTCTGTTTCAGAGGACAAAACGCTTTATTTCTGTACTGACGATGATTTCCTCAAGATCTTCCTTCGGCCTTGCAAATTTTATCCGGAAAGCGCGCTGCAGCTAATGAAGCGCGTCGCGGACTTTAAAGTGAAGCATGCGGCCCTAGTGCACAATTTAATGCCAACTGACGAAAAAGAAGCCATAACCGAGCACAATGTCGTTAATGTACTGAAAGACAGAGATCATAAAAATCGCAGGGTGTTGTTAGTAAATTCCGGCAAACTTTGGAATCCATCAAAAGTCAGCTGCGATCAGATATTTCGTATGTTTTATTTGATACACGAATTAGCCATGCAGGAACCAGAAACGCAGGTACGAGTAAAAATCATAATTATACCTTTTCTCGTCTTACATAAACGTAGAAGTTAAATAATTAAATTTAGATTGGCTTCAGATATAAATATAAGTGTATTTCAATTTTAAGAAGTGTGAAAAAAACTTTGTTTAAATAAGACATTCTTTCTTATACCTTTGCCTGTACAAATCTTCGCATACTGTATACAAAAATCATTGTATACTACAAAAGTATATATTGAGTTGAATGCGCGATAACTCACAATCGCAAAATTCCATTAACTTGACTCTATAAGAAAGAAATATTCGCAATTAATCGTCAAAGAAAATAAAAATAAAATAGAAAATAAAAATGTTTCACTATTCTGATATCATTATTTGTAATTACAAAATCAAATTTTACATATATGTTAATTAATTTTGGTTATTTAATTTTATTGTAATTTTAATGAAGTTAAGCATCAAACCTAATTTTGATGGATGCAAGTGCGAGATTGCACTTTGTTCGCTTGATAAGAGTTCCGATGAATAATATCTAATATCTAATATCAATATAAGATAGAAACAGGAAGAGAACATTAAGAAAAGAAAAAGAATATAAAAAAAAAAGATATTAAGTTTGTCTCGTTAAAGTAAGATATGTCGGAAATATTAATTAATATTTTAGAATAGTTTGCTTAATTATCTAATTACAAGTATTTTTATTTTTTTGATACTCAGATATATGGTACCGTGGTCATAATGGACTTTGATGGGTTGTCCATGAGACAAGTCACGGGATTGTCGCCAGCCTTCAGTATGAGACTTCTTAGTTTTATTCAAGACGCGATGCCGCTGCGTTTAAAAGAGGTTTGTATCAATGGTATCACAAATTAATTGCTTCACAAAATTACTTTTAGAAAAGAAGACCTACTTTTATGTCAATATCTGGTTTAAACATGGATTGAGAAAATATCTACTTCTTTTTTATTTATGGCTCATGTGATAGTAAACATTTTATATTTTCGAAAACGAATTGTAATTATATAAATATTATATACACTAAGGGAAATTATTTGGTGATTAAAACTCTACTCATTTTGTGAAAAGTAGCGTAGTGAACTTATATACGATATGTGCCCTGGTGAAAATAAAATTTGAAGCGTAAGTCGAATGTAAGGGAGGGGTGATAGAAGCTTAAACCAAACGTCTAGGAGCGCAAAAGTAGCGTAAAAAAATTTTACGCTCTTTTACGCTCCAGTGTTTCAATATTCGCTTCCTAGACGGTTTGTTCTTCTATCACTCTTCCCTTACATTCGACTTATCCAAATTTTATTTTCACCAGGGTGGTTTACACATCCAGTATTCTGATAATGGCGCCTCAATGCGTCATATAGTAGTCGAAACCGAGACATTTAGTCATAGATATCTAGACAGTTGATAACTTTGATAACCTTCTCTAGACGTATGATGCCCGTCTGATGACGCGATAGTCAATTGTCTCTCACTAACAATAAGACGCTTTTTTTTCTGACATTCGTAACGTTCATCAAATGAATCATACATATACTAGACGGTTTGGTAAACATATCTAAACATTGCTATAATACTAATCAGACAATGCGGTTACCAAGTAGTTTGGTATTATTGACTAGATGTCTTGTTACACAATTATTCACTATACTGTTTGGTAAATCGATTTTGAATTTTGGATAGCGTCACCAGATATTTCCCTCAGTGTATTACTAATTATATGTTGCACATTTTAATTGCATTCAATGTTTCTTCAGATTCATTTTGTAAAACAACCGTTCCTGTTTAACATGGTATGGCAAATGTTCAAACCGTTCGTCCGGGAGAAATTGAGGAAGCGCATGTTCTTCCATGGCTCTAAGATGTCTTCCCTTCACGAACACATTCCACCGAGTCATCTGCCGAAGAACTATGATGGTGAACTGCCAGAAATAGATTATACCGGTGCCGACTGGTATCCAGTAATGTTGGCTCATGAAAACAAGATTAGAGGTATAAAATAAATTGATAAATAAAATACATATATACTATATATACAATTATAAAGTTCTTAAGTGTAGCTTTAAACTTTCGTATAACTTTCGTTCTATATACAATAAGATTTATAAAGAATCGTGAAAATAAATTATTGAAAGTATTTATTTTACTTTTACATTTACATTTTAAACTGTTATTTCTCAATGTATTTATATTTACGTACGTACTGATATATAATTTTGCAATTCTTCAAATATGTTTTGCGATTAATTGACAATATATCAAATCACATTAATCTGCAGATTGTCTAAAAATGTTTTTGAATAAATAAATAATAGTTTGCAATTCTTATGTTTTTCATAAATTAAGTTTATCATGTGTAGAATGAAAGTTCAAAAAGTTTAAAATTGCATTATACACGCAAACATACACACAAAACTAATGTTTTTATTTATTATTTTTACAGAATGGAATACATATGGATACCGCAAGAATTAATAATCTAAACTTTCATCTAATATATTAAAATTAAATGATTAATAGATATTGTTAAATATGTTTCTTTGCAGCTCAAATGCATTTTAGACTATAGAAAATTTAATATAGCATGTAATATTTAATATGAGCATGTAATATTTAAAATGTATGTAATACAACACATGTACATATTTTACATTTATAAATGAACAATACTTTTTTAAATAAAATTGTATTTGTGTGTATAAGCTTGTTAATAATAAAAAAATTAATGCGGGAATTATCATAATATTTAGCGAATATTAATTCATAATTTAAAACTTTGAATTATTGGCGGACATCAGTTATTAAAATATATTTTATATATCACACATTATTATATAACATTATGTTATGTCACATTATAATATTTTATATTTTGTGTATGTAATATAATACATATAACATTGTAATTATAGTATAATTGGTTTTATACTGTGTTGTATTTATTTTATAATTAATATTAATATGTAAAAAAATAAAATTTTGATTATTAATTATCAAATAATATAAATTAATATAAATAATACATCAAATAATATAAATTATCAAATAATCATGCATAGCAAATGATTTATTTTATTTTAAAATATAAAAAATTTTCTTGCTTATTGCATTAATTTGAAATTTCTTTCATTAATTTTATTACAATAATCAAAGTGCAAATATTTCGTAAATTGTATAGAACTTTTATATTTCTGCACATAGAAATAAATATTATTACTTTTATCTCCTGTTTGAATAATTCTAATTCGAATCCTTTCTTTTTAAATTATTTAACTACATAAAGATATTTATTTTATTTATATTTATTTTTATACATATTGTGTAACAAATTTTTATATATATTATGTAACAAATAATTATTTATGAAAATATTTTAATACTTTAAAACGTATAAAAATTTTTCTAATAATGTTACTAATTAATGTTACTAATAAATCATATATTCATAGATATAAAGATATAAAGATCATATTTATTGTTAGTAATATTTTATTTCAGTATTGGGCGTTTACGCGTAAAATATGATTGTTTACATCTACATATGTATGTATTATGAAAATTATGATTAAAATGTCATCTATGTAAAAAATTAGTAATCTATAAATGGCTCATATATCACATTTAGCAACAATATGAATCTGATGATTTATACAATATTTAAGGATTCTTTTATATATTTTATTTTTATTTTAATTTGGACATAAGGCCATGAAAAGTGAACAAAGATTTTAGAGATTTTTATTTCATTCCAATAAAAAAGGAAGATAAATATTATGCTTACTGCATCTATTACAATTACGAATTAAGCGATACTATTTTTTCTCGCTTGAAAGTCACAGCATAAATAATATTTTTTTAAGATAGAGCTTATAAATATGTGTTAATTTTATTAAATTATATTTTATTTAGACATTATGTATATGTCTTTGATTCAGAATAAACAATTAACTAATAAAGCGATGCTTTCATTTAAGCCTGCTGTATATAATATTATGAAAAATTTAATATATTATTTACTTTTTAAATGTTAATCTTCTATTATTGATATTTTTAATATCAATATTTAAATATATTAACCTTATTTCTAAAACTAAAAACTTATTTTTTTTGTACTATGTATTGTCCAATTTATAATTTACATTAGTTTTTGTTTACACGAAAAAAATTTGTGTAAACATACTGTTCGAAGCGGAAGCGGAGGAAAGAGAGGATCGGCGACGGTGAAGTGGAGAAAACACTAAACCGAAGCTGATTCTCTTTAACTCAATATAATTCCAAAATTACAAAAATATCGTACAGTTCGCTGGACAAGCAATCCGCGGTTTATTACAAAGTAATAAGTAACGCGACAGCAAGCAACTGTTAGTTTCGCGCAAAAGTACGAAGATGCTCGTTAGCAAGACAATTGCCTGTGCGGATAGATCACCGCGCTTTTAAAAGATTCGAGTCTTTGTTGTCATGGAGACCTCGATATCATTCGGCAACGCCGCTACAAGACAGCTGATTATCAGCCGCTTTGTCATGCTCTGACATGTCAAAGTTTATTCTTTGTCATGCGTTGACACGAAATTTTGTCCGTGGACAGGTATCGCATTTCGAGCAAGGCGCATTTCGTGAAAGCGACTGATGACAGATGACCTTTCGAGAAAAGGCAGCAAGTTATTAAACGAATTTACTACGGAACGCTCGATCCCAAACATATACTGTAAACAATACGTAAACAATCTACGTAGACGTAATCTTGAAATGTACGGCACAATTCTGTTTTATTTCAAAAGATAATTTTATTTTAAGAGTGCCAAGTACAAGTAGGTTCAAAACAAGATAATTTAAATTATATGATAAAAGTGTTTTTATTTATTATTTATTATTTTATCTATATATTTATTTTATCTTAG
>JAJVSH010000001.1:784930-873025 GCA_021460005.1 Tetramorium alpestre
TTCACAATAAAGTAATTTGTTTCGTTTACATTTATGCGTTTGAATCTGCATGTAAAATTGTTATTTTAAAGTTCAAAATATTTGCAATAGATTGTAATATAAAACAAATTTTAAATTTAATATTAAATATAAATTTTTGTAACAATAAATTTAATCCTTTGATAATAAAATAAAAATAAATTTGTATTTTTGATTTATTATAATCTAGATTAAAAAAGTTAATAAGAAAATATAGAGAATATAATTATGAAAACAAACTTTAAATATGTAAATTCTTTTCATTTTCTCAAAAAATTTTAATAAATTTTAGTTTACAATATTTTATGACTACAACAAGAACGGATTGTTTATAATAGAACGGATAATTTAGAATAGAATAGAATCATTAATTATCTTATAGGATCACCTTTTAAAGTTAAAGAGTACAATCCTTTGCATAATATTAAATTAATAAAAGATAGCCGTGTATATGTAAAATAGTTAAACTCTTGAGATTCAATTATTCACTATTTACGTAGGTAGCCGATAGAAAATTATTAATGGTTCCTTATTAGCTTTATAAGTTATCTAATTTTATTGAATCCATAGTAACAACATTACAAATTGTTTGAACTAATACATTAGACTCACGTATAACGCGTACCTGCTCATATAACGCGCGATTTCCTATAATGTTTGTGGCAATCCTCAATTACGGAAAATTACTGCCGTACTACATGATTCTTTTCTAAATTGTGGTTTAGTAATGTCAATTCATTACTGTAGCAATGGCAATTATTTTGAACTTTTATGATTGGATTATTTTTGTAATATGAATTTAGTTGTTCATTTTACTAAATTTAAACTTTTACTGTGTCATATAATCACTCTACTAATAAATAATAAGAGTGATAAGAGTTTATAAAACATATAAATACTAATATTAATAAAATTTTTAAGTTATTTTTACTTTAAGATAAAATAAGAATAATTTGTTATTATAATAATAAATGTTTTGTTATTATAATAATTTTTTATTATAAATTTGTTATTATAACAATAATAAAATTTTTTTGTTTTTATAAAGAGGACGTATTTTCATGTTTTCTACAGAAAATAAGTCTCGCAAATATATGTATATACTTATAATGCAGATTTTTATAATATAAAATATATTTTGAGCATTATAGTTTCTGTATTTTCTCCGTTTAATTTGCTTAGCCTGTTAATATTTATTGACGTTTCATTTAAACTCACTCTTAAGATTGTAGCTTACTTCAATCGTAATCTAGTTGTTTCATAATCTGCATACTCGCAATAACCGGAAATATTTACCTCATTACATAAATGTAATTAATTCTTATACGTAAGATATTTATAAATACAGATGAAAGCGAATATGATTTTATCACAATATTGTTTACGGCGTAAATAAAAATGTTTATGAAGAAATGTAATAACATTACTATGTTTCAGAAATTTGCTACGATGTCGCGTCTAAGTCATTGGAATATTTATAATATCCGGTTCAAGAGGACAGCTTGATTAAAATTCATCAATATGGCCTAGACCTCTCTCGATATTCTGTTAAATCTATTAATTTATTAATGTTTCATGTTGTTATATAATAGTATGATACAATTTGATAATAAATTTTAATTTCAGATATGGCATGTATTATAACTACCAGATATTACAAAAGATGTTTCCTTTATTCACGACCCATTATATTTGTCATCAAAATTCGAAATTGTAATTCGATAATTCAGACAGTCCGAAGATCATTTGTGTCTGAGAATAACTGCAAACAGCACAAAACTGAGTTAAAGTAAAAAATATTACTCCTGACATCCATGTCATAGGCCAATATTTATAGTCGGTTTTTAAGATCATTTTAAGATGTTCTAAACCAATCATAGTTGTATTAATATCTTAAGACATTACTTAAGATGATCTTGAAATAAGAACTGACTATAAATATCGGTCTGTGATTGCTTTAGAAAATCTTAAAACTGTATTTAAGATGATCTTAAATATAAGAACTGACTATATGAATACCGGCCATAATCTCTTATTTTTTCTTAAATTTCATGATCAGGATATTTATTAAATATAATAGTTTTCCGCCGTTCTCCATTTCAATTAAATCTTATTTGTAGATATGGTTTATATATGCTTATGTTCTTGTTCAATTATTAAAGTTTTTTTCCGTGTTTATATTCTGTTTTTTGCAAATGAATTATTTTTGTATTAAAAATAAATATATAAACAATAATCTTTACTCGCAATCTTTGGTGCAAAAAAAAATATATTTTCCATATTAAACTTTTTACAATTACTGGAATCAAATCTTATACATAAATAATAAAGTTATTAGTATTATTGTTTATTACAAAAGAAAAAAATAAATAAAATATTCCTATTTGCAATGGAATTTTTCCTTGAATTATCTTCAACGTTTAAATTGTTGTTCTGGATGTTATAAATTAACAGACACATAATTTAATGATTCCATTCGAAAGTTAACATTTAGGTATTTCTATTTTAAGAAAAATCGACTACATAATTTTTTCGAATCTGCATTCGAAATTTATTTTAAATTTCATCATGAAAATTTCGTAATAATACAAAATGATTTGGCAATACAGCCACGTTGTTTTTTAAAATTTTCCTTGTTCTTTTTTTATCAAATACATTTCAATAGTATAATTTTCCACGAATAATTACACGTTCCGCAACGTCATACGCATTAAAGGTGGGGGAGACTCGTGGCTTTCAAATAATTCTGACTGAATTATTTCAACGCAGTTCTCATCGGCGATTCATGCACTACGTGCTTGACTCTTTTTCAGGTAGTTTTTTTTTTATCTTTTGAAATTCGCGCATTATTCGCGACGAGTCGAAAGAGGAATAGAGACTGGTAAATCGACACTCAATTATTGGCGTTTATTCCTGTTTTAATAATATTTGAAAATCTTGATGTGAGTGAATCGAAGTCTCGATGATGAAAGGTACACAATTCTGTAACACGTGAAAATTATTTCGAGAACAACGGTGTGCGTGACTTTGAAAAGCGTGCAATCGATTATTCAATCTCCGAGATTTCTGCGAGATTGTTCAGGTAATATATTTTTATATTTTGGCAAATACTTGCTTTTCTTTGCACTTTGCATTTCATTAATAGCTTTTGTTTAATGATAAGCACGTCGAAAATATATTTGTTTCATCATGATATTTAAGATTTGTTTCTCACATTATTTGCGATATCTTCTATATTTCTCTACTTATTTTTCTTATTTAATTGCTTGCTTCAATTATTAAATAAGATACGTCTTAAAAAGTATTAAAAAATATAGTTAAACGTTATTACCGAAATACGTATTATTTGTTATAAAAATACGATTACATTATGTATTTATAACTTTTCAATGATAAATTGAAACGAATGCATGGCATTCATTTATCTAATATTTTATTTTTTAATATATTTAATATTTATCGTTTATATCATATATTGTTATCTATGGTATTAAAAAGTTGAAATACAAAAGTAATAAAAAAAATAATAATAATTTAAAGAGAATCGAAACATATATAATATATATAATATAATAAATCAAAACTAATATTATTATACGTACGTACTATGGTAGTAATAATTTATACTGAAAAAAAAAATCATAAATAATTCAAATTTCATTCATTAAAATATTAATGATATTTATTTGGCACGTTTATATAAATACCTTCATTATACTTTGGCCGTTGTGCTTCAAGTGTCTCGTTAAAATACTTGATTATATCGTGTGAAACAATAGACAGATTTCATTAACGCTTATTCACAAAAGCATATACATATAAAACTTTTATAAAATGTCAGTACTTAAACTATATGATTATACGTAGAAATTGTTAAGCAGAAAATATTTAGTTCATTTTTATTTTTATAAAAATATCTTTAAACAAAGTTTTTAATATTTCTTTCTTCTCTATGTAAACTTTATACAAAGTTTTGCGTACTGACGTTGTACATAGTTCTCCGTATAGTATATGCATATTATTAATATGTTCTGCGTATTAATAATATAAACAGTTCTATATGTATAGTAATATGCATTTATGCATTTTTAATAATTTATGGATTAAATAATGAAAAAAGATAATAATCATTCTGATAAACAACTTAAGTAAATTGAACTATAATTAGATCTTCAGCAGAACGCTTTGGTTTTTTCCTTTTACATAACACAATTCTGCAGAAATTATTTATGTCAATACTTCTCATGAAAAAACTTGTTTAAAAAAAATAATAAAAAATTTTACTTTCCAAAAGTTTTTATTTTCTGTGAAATACACAACGTGTAAATTAAGTAGATATATAATATATAATAATAAGCAAAAACGAATAAGTGACAGCAAAGATATAATAATGACAGCAGAAAAAAGTTCTTTAAATTTTATAGAATTATCAGAATTAACTCAGTACATATTAAATTTTAGTATATACTGAGTTTGCAAATGATGAAACAACATAAAAAACAAAGGTATTCCTCTGGAAATACTTGCGTTCTGTGAAATGTATTTACTGATTAACGAGAACGTGTGACGTTTCCTTTAGCCATTCAAGGAAACCTGAGTGTCAAATAAAATATTCTGTAAATTTATTTTATGGTAAGGTTAACAGCGGTGAGCAAAATGACATTTTCACCTTGATATTTCCACGTAAGAGTAAATGAAAATTATCAAAATGAACATGTTGTGTAATAGGTAACATGACTGTTATCTTTTAAATGCGTTCAGAAGTGTATTTGACTGTAAAGTGACTCTAAAGTGTAATTAGAGTTTCCATAATTTCAACTAACAATTTATGATTTCCTTTTGGAATTCTAATGTGTAATATTGTCACAGAAAAGCTGAACGAATATATTGTATTTCAGAAAAATGATTGTTCTCAGAAATAAAATTGGACTTTAGAAACGGAAATATTATAAATTCTTAAGAATCTCGATACATGTATACATGCAGTATACATGTATATTCCTTAATCGTAAATAAAGACTTGTTTTCTAAATGCAAAGAATAATTTTGTCGGAAAGAGAGAAAGAATTCGGGAATTTATCGATCATTATTTCACCTTGCAGCGCATAACTTTAATGCAAATGCGCTCAACATTGGATTCAGCTTCTTGTGTTAGCCAACGTAAAACTTGTTTTTCGTATATATGTACGCATATGTACATACATATGTACACACAATCGCGTATCTACTTCCGTGACATAACTAGTAAAACTCTGATGGGCATACAGATCCTTGACTGACGAGAAAGGGAACACGTAAAACCAACGTTCCTGTTTCGCATCTCAATTCACTTTCGTGCACTCGTTAAAATCATTCCTATCTTCACAAAGCTTGTGAAATTGACATAGTGTGTGTACGTGTGTTATATGAAAGATTACTTTCTACTTACCTTCAACGATAATTCAGTTGCTACAATTGTTTGACAGATATCCATCGTGTTGTAATCCAGTTAGATACAATGGCATCATCCGTGACCATTAAGGATAACATTACGTCTCCAATGCTCGCAATTTGCAAAGAAGAATTATATGAGCATTGGAAGAAGAACGCTCCTAAGCTAATGTTTGGTGAACACCAACTTTCTTTTGAATTAAATGAGACCGGCGAGTTCTTCATCCAAAAAGCCAAGGAGGAATTGCGGGAAACGCCAGAAGTCGTCGCCGAAAGTTTGAAGGAATTGAAAGAATTGCTTGCAGGTAGCAAAAACTTAATTGTACCAAAAATGTAATTATCACAGTAAATATGTTATTTCGTCAAACTCGATGCCTCTAATTAAGAGACGAAGAGTAGGTCAAGCGATAGTTACGTGAATATGATTAATTAAAACCAGTTCTTTCCTGTTGATGCATCGAGATACTCGAAGTCCTTGATGTTGTTTAAGAAAAAAACGACTATACAAAAAATTGTTTTTTATTTTTTTTATTCCCTTTTTTGCATTTTTAGATAATATTGGTTTCTTTCGCTAAAATTGCTCTTGCTTAATTAGAGAAACGTATAGTACTATTAAAATACGTTGCGTTACGTTCTGTGTTTGTAAAAATTAAAGAGAAACTCAAAATAATTAAACTGCGCAAGGAGGCGCGTTGACAAGTGGAACAAGAATAGTTTCTCTTTTACGTAATCGTCAATAAAATATAATATAATTTTAGCAAGATGTATTAGACAAACGAGAGTATCGTATTATCGTAGAAAATCGTGCAATCCATAAAACGACGATCGATCTTTTTTTCTATTGCGTAACTTGTAAAATAGCAATTAATTTTTTTTTACCTGAAGAACGTCAGCCGACAACAGATCGAACAATGTTTCTAAAGTAAGAACGAAATTTTGCGTGCAATTACCGTTCATGTTTTGTTGCAACGGTCAATTTAACAATAGTAAAAGTATACGGAACGTGGCGTATGAATTCAGCCATGCTCACACGAATCGAGTAAAAACGAAAGTTGCTCGCGCCTATAACGTAATAATCTTTAATAGAGTTACGCTTCTTGCCTTTGAACGAATCATATGAAAATTATTTCGCTACAAATAAAAATTTAAAGTTTTTTTCAAGATATTCAATAATTATTATTAGAATCGATATATAATTACAGAATGATTCTTGAATATTGATTAATATTTTAGAAATTGATTTTTTAAGTTGTTCTATAAAAAAAAAATTTATACGTAAACGTATGGTTTTAAAGGTTTAGTTTCAGATATACATGGTTAGAAATGATTAAAGAATATCCTAACATAATAATATATACTATAATAATATTACTGTTAAATGGAATACGTCATTATCTTATCGAATATAGCAATAGACTTTAGCTGCTTATTTTCTGTGCAATTACCGATATTACGATGATTATAATATGACGAAGTAAAGCTCACAAGAAATCAGTATTTGTACATTCTGCACTATCATCAGATCCTTGGTTCTCAATAGTACGTATCTAAAAAAAAAAAGAAAAGAAATCTATTTAATGATCAGATAATTATGTCCATTATTGTATCGTTTGTAAATTGTTTTGCCTCGTGATCTTGGGAAAAAATGCGAGGTATATATATATTTGATATGTTCCTGTAGTCCTTGCGTCTTATTCTCGACCCGCTTTTTCATTGGTTTTGTTTGCATAAATTATACTCAAATATCTGGTGGTCAAACTACAAAATTGGGATTATAAATCTATTGTTAAATTATCTCCATCCTTTCGTTTTTGTTCTTTAGAGGAATCTGATTTGCATATACCTGACATGGAAGAGTTCTATACAACATTCTTACGCCCATGCAAATGGTATCCGAGAAGCGCTTTCTCACTAGTAAGTCATATTCCATAAATATCTTTAATATCACGAATTAATTTAATTAATTTAAATATGCTTATATAAAAATAACTGTATTACTAAATATAAAAAGCAAACTCAACCGTCGGAAAGAATGTAGATGAAAAAATCATCTTTATTTATTATCTTAATTACACTGTTCAACAAAAAAATGACTTTTTTTCGAAAAAACTACAGGAAATGTTTATTCTTGTTTCTATATTTAACCATGAATACTTTATTAATCATAGTCGATACTAAAAATTCCTTTTGAGAGTTAAAAGTCCTAACAACATACTTAATTTTGATTGCAAGAAAACTTCTCTAGAACGTCACATATCGTAGATATAACATGACAAAGTACGTAAAAATAGTTTATTTTTGCAACTTTAATTGCAAATTTCTCAAAATTGTGATGTAATGGAGCAATTTGACGAACGGATTCGTATTCAGCGTCTAAAATACTACGAAAAACCTATTCTCGTGTTTTTTTTGTTAAACAGTGTTATAGTAGAATAAATCTTAATTCAAACTGTAATTAATGTGAAAATTAAAAGCTCTCTTCTCGTTCTATTTCTATACATTCTATCTATAATATTTAATGTTAAATTATTATTTTCTTTTTTAAATTGGAAAGACGCACAAAGTAATGATTTTTCTTAACGTTTTTGCGAAGGAAGAATCGCTTTTAAAATAGCCGAATGGAGATTTAGTTTAAAATATACGACTGGTCTAGTTAGGACATTCTGCATTTAACAGAATTTGACAATAACAGTGAATTATTTAAATATTTTATTCAACAGATAAAACGTTATTATCGATTTCGTCAAACATACTCATATATCTATAAAGATTTGTTGGCAAGCAAAGAGAAAACTGCAATTTGCGCCGGTTTGATATTTCCATTGCCGCTTCGTACTAAAGAGGGAAGCAGAGTGGTAATATTCGAGGGTGGAAAACGATGGAAACCAAAGGAAGTGTCGCTCAACGAATTTTTCAAAGGAATCATATTAATTTTGTTTGTTGGCATGGTGGAGTGTAGAACTCAGGTTCGTCACCAAAAAATATGTTTTTATTTGATTCAAGATGGATTAACATTTAGATTCAAGATAGATCAGATAAATATTTCAAATAAATCATAAACTTTAAGCAAGAAATTTAAATCTCTAGAATGCTCGGAGAATAAATGCGCAAAGTTGTTACGTTTAACTGTGAAATCTTATTTTATTTCATAGATCGGGGGTACGCACATCATTTTAGACGTCGACGGTTTATCTCTTAGCCATCTGACGTATATCACACCGACTTTTGCCAGAATGCTTGTAGAATTCATACAGAAGTGTTTGCCCCTTCGTCTCAAAGGAATACACATTGTGAATCAGTCCTTTATTTTCAATATGGCGTTCGCGATATTTAAACCGTTCTTAGAAGTACGATCTTATGATTCACCTTTATAAATTGCATGATAATAAATTTGTAATGAATCTTAGAAATCTTTTTGTAAAATCTTCGTAATATAATGCGTTGTGCAGGAAAAAATTCGCAAACGAATTCATTTTCATGGAACAAACTGGGATTCGTTAAAGACTTTCATAAATAAAGAGGCACTGCTTAGAAGACATGGGGGTAAGCTACAAATGCCCGAAGGACAATACGGCGTGATGCTATGGCAGAATATACTTTCATGTGATCCTGCCTTAGAAGGTAATTAACATAACAATTAACAGTTTTGTAACATGCGATTTAAATCGTGTCAATAAAATCGGTATTTTGTTTCAGCTGATCAACATTATGGATACATAACTGATAAAGAAAATATATGATTGCTGCAGAAATTGTCTAATCAATACTCTATCATCATTGATCATTATGGTTATCAACCATATGCATGAAACTGTAATAAAAAAGTGTTGAAATTGTTGGCGTCCGGTACGTGATGAGATCTAACTTGTGGCTGTTATATTGATCCGAGGTTCGCAATTGTATGTACGAAAAGAGTACGAAGTTTTTGTTATCAAATCATACATGGGGGGATGATCTATTAGAAATAAGTTTTAAATTTAAGATGCAAATATTAAAGTATTAAAGATGCAAAAATAATATATTGACGCACCGTGTTACAAAATTGTAACTTATGAACAGAATTATTTACAAAATCTTTCGAAAGCTTTCAATTAAAATATTAAGTAATATTAAATAAATAGTTATGTGAATTAGAATTAAAATATTGTTTTAACAATATATAATATATTAAAAGCATGAAATAATAGAGAGAGAAAGAAAGAGAGAGAGAGAGAGAATTGTAAGTATTCAAATATATATATGTACGAGGTAGTTTGATAAGTTTGATAAATTTCTATGAAATGGCACTATAATCCATTCGGTGACGTGACACTTTGAAAGATCCACTCTTCGAACCCCCTCAAGCCAAATTCGTTTTTATCCATTTTTGCGGAAACTGCTAAACCATTCGCTTTAAATGACTATCGAACGTGAACTACGCGTCACTTCTGGCTGAAATTTGGCCTGAGGGGGTTTGAAGAGTGAATCTTTCGAAGTGTCACGTCACCGAATGGATTGTAGCGCCATTTCATAGAAATTTACCAAACTTATTAAACTACCCTCGTATAGTGCGACACTTTTCATTAGGCCTGTTCTTTTTAGCTAAACTGGCTGCATTAGTTCAGAGGTTCCAATACAAAAAGAAAAGGATAACCTCAGAACTAGTGCAGCCAGTTCAGTTAAAAAGAACAGACCTTATGTAATAAGTATATTAATTATTGAGTAATACGTACATACGTATATATACATATACAATGAATATATGTATATTTTAGATATGTATATTTTATACAATTTATTAAATTATTAAAGTTATTATACAAATATCAAATTCACAATAGTAATGATATTTTATTATAAATTTACACCAAAAAAATTACATACCAAACGCATTTAACTATTTAAGTACATAAACTATATATGTATAATTTTAGAATTTTAAATAAATATCTAATTACATACATGAATATGTATTTAATAAAAGATATATAAATATATCAATATCATATACGAAATCTACGTGGAATGTATAATGCTTTTATCACATGATTACAAAAGTGATTAAAATTATGATAAAAATAAAAATTTCAGATTTAAAATCAGATCATTATTATATAATTGATGTCAATGCAATTTTTGCATGTTAAGATTTTAAGAAAATTCGAAAATGCGATATTATCATTACAACATTTATGGTTATATCGCTTTTTTTGCAAATTACATTATTTACAATCTTGCAAATTTGTTTAGAATATAAAATGAGAATTGAAAAACTATATAGTATGTTATAAATAAATGTAGTAAGCAAAATGAGCAAGATTTCATTAAGAACGTTTCGAGGAGTGAACAAAAATGGTCCATAATCGTCGTAATTGATTCAACACTTCTCCTCCGAAATGTCACTCTATAATTGTTTCTCCGTATTTAATCCAAATACTTATTTTTTGCTACAAATAAATTTCGCAACTGAGAAATGACTATTTTTTATAGCCGTACGAAGAGATCGCTGCAACAGAAAAAGATTTTTTTTATTCAAAAGTTTTATTGAAACACATTAGTTTCAAAATAGTTTTTGAATTTTATTTCAATTGCATTATCTGGTTACCATCGAGATGATGAAGAGTTCTTTGTTTGGACTTACCTTCATATTCCTTGTCGACCTGTATTAGCAATGAGTACCATTTGGGTCCCTCTACCGTTTTTAATTCCTGCGTACCACCGTATTGTGCAGGTAAACATTTCGGCAATACATATTGATGCAATGATTTACGATCAGTGCCATGAAAGATTATCTGGAAGAGGAAAGCAAAAAAAGATATAAAGTCGTTTAGCAAATTATAAATTTTTGATATTCAGAAAAATAAATTCTACTTCTCTCGTGAAAGAGGATTATTGATATTTCAAGATAGCCAAATATTGTCGGAAAGCGTCTGCTACAAATTTTGTCGGCAGAAATAACAAAATCTGTTAACAAAACAATCTGATAACAGATTGCCCGCAAAACCCTATCAGAATCTATTATTTCGTAACTATTTAAATGATGTATTTCACTTAAACGATTATGAAATAATAGATTCAGTTTCTGCTGGCAAACTGTTAGCCAAATTTTGCTAATTTCTTACTTACTAGAACTCTTAATATACTCACTCTCTTCTTCAACTTTTCGTTCAGGAACGGTTTGAACAGAGCAAACACCATGTTGAATACATATGGCTGGTTTACAATATGTATGTTTTTAACTCTAATAGGCATCGCCTCCTGAAGCAGATCGACTATCCTTTTGGCAAACGGTGGGGTAAACTGCCACGCTTGTTGGAGGGTGAGACCATCCATGTCAAATATAACAATCGCGCCAGCGATCTGCGTGGCCGGCTCCAACATAGCCGCCTCCAAATACAGCACACATCCTTTGTAGACCTCGTCGAGGCTGCATTTATTGTGCTTCCACTTTTTGCCGAGCTCGATTACCAGTATACGTCGGCCGTGCTGATCGCGATAAGGCAGCACGGTCAGTATATTTTGCTCGAAGACGTTTTTCTCTTTGCTCGGCCTCAAATTATCATATATGGTCGAATGCTTCACCTTGAAGTTGTAATAGTGCTTGATGAGCTTGAGTGACGATTCTGGATAATATTTGCACGGCCTCAGAAACCTGATCAACCAGGCCTCGTGGTCCAATGGGGCTTTCAGATCCTTCTCGGCTGAGAATGAAGAGAATTTTATATTTGGTGAAAAAATATTCAAAAAGTTTAAAAAAGTTTCGGAAGATGTTTCTTAGATATCTTTGAGAGATATATATATATATATTGTGATAACGATTTTAGCATTTCAAAGAGTTAAAAATGTTTAAGTCCTAAAACGCTTTGTCATTAACAACAATTTATATTTCATTTTATATTTTTGATTCCATATTTCATAATCTTTACGTTAATTTATCCGATCTTTTATATGTAGCGTGTTACCTTTTAATAATTCTTGCAGGCGTGCTATTGACTGTTTTTGTATCTCGGGAGATTCTCTTAATTCCTTCTTGGCGACTTCTTGCAATTCTGGACTAGGAGGACCTAATTCGAACTCGAGAATAAAGTCGTCGATCTTTATGAACGGCACTTCGGTGAGGTCTGATAACATAATTCCTGAAAAAGTAATGTAATATGTTAGCAATAAAGTCACTCTCGACTTTTAGCCAATATTTATCAGGTCTTCTTTAACAGATACTTTCTAACAGCAATAGTAAACACTCTACACACGTAGATGTTAATGGAAACAGCTAGCAATTAATTTCTACTAATTGATTAACAAATCAAATTAGTAGTATTGATAATATAAATAAAAAGTTTTTTAAATGATATTATCGGTTTATCGGTTAAATATAAAAAGAGAAAAATATAAAGAGTTAATAAAATTTTATTCAGATCATCTAGATTTTTATGTTATACTGTGCATTCTATTTTAAATGTTGAAGCAAATCCATTGTTGTTTATAACATATTTTTGATTTACATAAAATAATTATTCACTCAACACGTAGACACAATATATTTTAATATTACACGAATAATGGCAGAAACAATCAAGTTTCACAAGGAATCAAGTAACACTGTCAATCCGTCGTATATCGATAAAAAGAATAATTTTTTACTCTTCGATGAGTTGAGAACAATCGTAATTAATACGTTACGAATGCAGTGACGCAGCTGAGTGACTCCGGAGACTGTGAAATAAAAATCTCCGTTGTCGTGTCACGTTTGCGCAGACAATCATTGGAAACGTGACTCAGCTATGCTATCGGAAACATTCGAAAGAGTCATTCTGTGGTCAGAGAATTATTCCGAGCTCCCAAATGATACATTTCTACAGTTGTATAATAGAAAAAAATAGCATTAATAAAATTTTCGCCAGACAAACACAAACCATAAAATCTTAATTAGAAATGGGTTTGAGTTAAGTTAATACTCTCGGGGTGTAGGGAGATAAAGAGAGGGGTGGAGTCCCTTTTTAGAAAAGCACAGAGTACAAAAAAAATTCAAATAATTAATATAAAAAAGGATTAAGAACAAATCGGACTTGGGTGGCTTTATTGTAATTACAGCTAGGATTGGCTAATCAAAATCTGAAATGAATTTTTCTTAGTTTTTAATTTTGATCGGCCACATTAATCATTCTTAGGATTAACTAAAAACACACAAAAAATTGAAAGACAAAATTATTTTGAACTTTGATTAAAATGCTTAATTTCAGATTTTTATTATACGTGTGTATACACACACACACACACACACACACACACACACACACACACACACACACACACACACACACACACATATTGACATTGAAAGAGTATAATGATAAACTACTAACACACTGTATAAATATTGTCTTTATTGAACATCACATATTGATTTAGTTCCTCATAATAAAACAATAAAAGAAAACAAAATTTATTCCACCGATATATTACGTATATTAATGATAGTGCTTTGTGAAGTATCCTTGACTTATGCTCTTGGCCACTGATTCTTGAAGAATTATTGAACAAAATTTTGAAATTTGAAAATTTCGACGGATTATGAAAGCTGGCTGTATAAAAAGATATAAATACGTCGAGGAAATTACATTATTATTTGCTGACATAATACTTTTTAGGTGCCGCATGCAATAAAAATATTATTATTATTAATACGTGATATAAATCAAAATCGATGACTCAAAGAGAGAACCTTGAAAGAAAACCTTGACTGCGATTAAAAAGCAAACGATGTAATTTTCAGCAAGGCATCACTTAAAAGTTTTCCTTCCCTTTCAAATCTTTTATCTTTAAAGCGCGATTGAAAAGCACTATTTAATTTTCAGTTTACAATGTTTTGACGGATTTACAAACCGTTCATCGTGCAACGTTGCAACAAAACGTATGCGCGTCGAAAAATAACGTTACGTACTGCTGCTCAGTATCGTTGAGATATACTGATATCGTCAATGCAAACAAACTTACTGTGGGCAGTTCCTGTCGGTCGTACGCTTTATCGTGCCTTGAATAAGTATGCGTACAAATGACGATTTTGCTTTTTATTTTAACCCATTTAAGGCCCATAACCAGCATACCCGAGATAGCAACAAACTATAACTATTGGATTCATAACATAAGGGTAAAAATAAGGTTCACATGGTTTTTCTTTTGTTTGTTAATATAATAATTTTATTTATTGTTTTTTGCAAAATCTAAAAAATCAGTCAATTCTACAGGAAAAATCCAATAGTTTTTGAATTATTTATAANAATTATTTTATTATACAATTATTTAAATAATTTATTATAACTAATTAAAAAATTATTATAAAAATGTGCTTATGTGACTTCTTATATATTTATGCCATAAATCAAATATTTAGAGAGCACTTTTCTATTCATAATTCGAGGCAGTAAGGGCGTTTGCGAAAAAAGTCAAAAAGGGGCCGAAAATCACCTTTTTCTTTAATTTTTTCTAGCTAAAAATGTTTCAAATAAAATCTTTATGATTTTTCCTGTAGAATCGAATGACATTTTTAGATTTTGCAAGAAACAATAAATAAAAGAAATTGTTTAAATAATTTTTTATTAACAAACAAAAGAAAAATGTAAATGTAAATCTTTTATTTTTACTTTATGCTATGAATCCAATAGTTAGTTTGCCACTATTTCAGCTGTGTCGGTCATGTATCTTAATGGGTTAAATACGCCCGTGTAAATCGAGAAACCATTTATTTGCGCGTAATGTATTACGGAAAATCAGATTTGAGATGAAGAACTGGATGTAAGAGAATGTAACGCATCGGTTACGCTATGCGCGTGAACTTGCGATTTTACAGGATGCAATTATGCAACGCCTAAGTCGAATGTTATTTCAAGCAGCAAGATAATTTCGTGATGGCACGCGAGACCATCTCTATTTTCTGCGCATCGTGCGGCGAATCGTGAATTAGCTCGGAATCTTAATCGCGCGATCGCATCCGCGAGAATTAATCATGATGTTGTCCTTACATTGTAAATCGATAAAAGCGGACAATGTCAACGCGATTGCCGCGATAGAAAATTTATACTTTGCACGTTGTCATTACACGTCGAAAGAAATAATCATTGTTTATTACCGAAGAATCTCGATTAGATTTTTTCCACATATAATATAAATTACGTAAAGGCATAGAATAATCAGAAACGGAAGTAGCATAGAGTCATCGGGATTCGTGTGAAAGTTTCATATAGCCTTTTTGCATTTATTTGCATATATAAAGAGCAATTTTGCATCCATTTGTATCCACTTGTATAATACTTGTATCTATTTGTATAATAATCCACTTTATAAAATTTTCTAAAAATTACCGCGTTTATGAATATTCTTTTACGCGGAGAAATACCGAGATATTTTTAATACGTATCTTTAAAAAGAAAGACACACAGTAATACTTAGCTGACTTGTTTGCAGGCGAGACACGTCACGGAAAACTACTTTCAAGTTTGGAGTTAGGTACCTCGTCTTCTGCGAAGTCGTTTATGAAGCACTTCTGCTTTAATGGCATATCGATCTTTTATACACAATATAGAAGATTGATATATGTAGAAGACGGAAACGATTTTCTTTGAATAAAAATTTCGTAATACTGACGTAATTTTTGGGCCAAATTTTGACCAAGTAAATTTCGAAGTTGCACAAATAAAAAATAGAAGAGTATCTTTCAATTAATCTTAAATGTACTCTCTTTAAGCCAATTTTAAATGTACAATTCTTTTGATACAATTAATACTCAATTTATATTAATTGTACAGTTATTATGTAAATAATCAATTAATGATTAAGGCATATGACCTATCCAATCATATTTTAATTTAACAATTAATGATTAAAGTTTTCTTTAAATTTTATTTTAAAGAAAAAAGAAAAGAGAATAGATGAGAGAAGAAATAGTTCAATAAATATTCCTCCTTTCGGAAACATATCAGGTTCAGATACCTATAATGCTTAGAAACAAAGAAGTATTCTAAATGTTCCCTTTCACTGTTTTCTACTATGTGGCAATCGTGAATATACTTGAGTACACTTTACGCCTTCGGGATGACTATTGGTAAACAATTGGCAGCCAACCAAAACAACCTTTCACAAATTACGAAAAGTGCATACTTATTGGTGAATATTTGAGTTTCTGAGCAAATTAACAATTTCTATTCGGACTTCAGTATCGAAATAATTCAATATCGAACAAGTATATTCCGATGTGAGAATGAAACAATGATTTTATTATAAAAATAAAATATGATAATTCCGAATAAAATTGTTTTTAAAATTTTAGTTTTATTTTTCAATGATGTAATTCAATATTTCTCTCTTTCTCTCTTTTCTTTTCTCTTGTAACTATTCTTCAACAATCTTTTCTATGAATAAAGCATCATCTTACATCGCTCTGAGATCAACTTTCGTAGAAGAAAACGATAACTAAATAACTGCTTAGTCTGTTGAAAGTTGAGAGTATTTATGCGGATATGCGGACGCGATATCTTTACGAGAAGATGAGGAAAGAAGAGAGAAATAAACCGAAGAAGAAATCAAATCTTTTACTTAACGTTTGCCTTCGCGAGCTGACTGATTGAAAATTTCGCGTTTAGAGTGAATCGTGAAAATTGTAATTACATAGGATAGGAAGAAGAAACGAGTACGTCCACAAAATAAAGGTGCGCCGTAAATGGAACGTCAAATATTTCTTCGCGCGTAATGCGCCATGAAGGCACATCCGGCCAACGGGAAATGCGATGCTGATGACTTCTCCCGAATCAACTCGCGACGATCTCTCAGATAGTTCCTCAAAAGCAAAGGCACCGGCAACTAAGTTGCATCAGGAAACTCTGTCGAGATTTCAGAGCAAGAGTGGATTAAGTTTTCAGTAACCGAGGATCATTTTAAATATAAGATCGTCTTTAAGACTCTACATACTGTAGATTTATTGAATTTTCACTCGGAACTTTGGCATGTACCACTTGATGAGATTAAACATTAATAATTAATATTTGATGAGATTAAACATTAATATTTTATCACTGTTGATTTTGGTTTCGTATAAGCGTAAGAAACTAAATGTTGCTTTATCCGTGCGCTTTGTTGTACCGAATTATATAATGTTGATGAAACGAACACGTCCTGTCATAGAAAATACAAATAAAAGATGACATAACTGAAAAATACACAAGATTACGTAATTCCTTTTCGGATAATAATGAATAATGTATAATAGTTTTTTTTTCTTTTTTTCCTAGCACATTTATCTGTGCAAATATGTATAACGTACATGTTTTTCAACTTGTTAATTCACAGGAATTACTTGTCTTGCATTATTCTTCGTAAGAGACGATTAATTTGACTGAATTAATTGAAGAGATTATCAATAAAAAATAATATATCATGTGCATTTTTTTTACATTTTTATGTTGTGTCATCAATATATATGTACAAGAAATTCTCCGCTTGCTTGTGAATTTCCAATTTGTGCAGATAGGATATCACCTTGAGGCGATTCGGCAGAGAAGCGCCGCCTATACTATATTTATGTCACGGTCATAGAAAGATTGCTTCGAGAGACCTGTTTGAGCTACAAGACTGTTCTTGGAATGTTATTAAGAGCACTTAATACAATCTTTGCTGAAGACATTGAAATTTTTAAAGATATTCCTTACTTTTGTGATATTGAAATATTTTTAAGTATTAAACTAATCGTAAAGTACTCGAATAATGCATAACTTTGCTATTGAATCCTGCTATTAATAAATTAGCGTTTATCATTGTTTTTAAGGCTTTTTACGTACAGATTAATGATATAGTAAGCTTATTAAATATAATGGGAGAGAGGGTTTATTTTATCAATTTATTATATTTTACATATATTTTTGTATTTTTAGGAAAAATGAACTAATTCTTTGTAATACTAGACTAAGACCATCACGTGCGACAAATCTCGGATAAAAGTGGAGCAAAGCGTTCGCAGTAATTAAAAGAAATCCTTATTATCTGTTCAACTAGTCCGCTAGATCCGGAGGAAGATAATCGGGAAATGAACGTAAAAAGTCCCGTACGTTTTTGTTAGAAAGGCCAATTGGAAGAGTTCTCAAGAAAGTAGCGAGCTGGAAAATGTGAACGGTTATGATAAAATGCACCGTTAACGGTTTATATCGTGGGATTGCATTGCTCTAATAACTTACTTCTGATTCTCGGCTAGTTTAAACGATTGAATTCGCGAAGAATACTTTGTTACTTGTTAAATCATTAATCTTTTTTTTTTTCACTAGAGTTACAAAAACTGCTTTTACATAAAGCCTTCGATTCTGCTTCTCAGGTGCGGAGATGTAAANACTTTTTTTTATTTTCATAATGAATAATGAATAATGAGCGGATAGTTTCATATACATATATAGAATTTTTAAAAAATTTATTAGAATATCATAAATATGATAAAAATGCATCCACAGATACAATTTATTATATCTATATAATTTTTTATCTAATCTATATAAATTTTTCTTTTTTTTACTCGCATTAAGTATTTCGTCATTCTTAAAAGTTTTAAATATTCTCTAAATTGGATACCATATATCAAGTAATGAATAAGTTATATTAATAATAAATGATGTTATATATAAAGTATATTCTTATTTACCAAAGAAATCTTACACAAGATCTTAACATTTTTTAATCTCAAAAGAAAAACGAAATTAAATTGCATAAATCACCATCAATAATGCATTGTGCAATCAAGCAAAACAGCATAATGTCATCGCAATTTCAAGATTGCGAAAATACACCTTTGGCAAATTTCTGTTACGTAATCTCGATTGTTTATACATACTGTGACCTAACGACCGATTGAACACACACTGCAACGATAGATTTACAAACAATGGAAAATTTGGTCACACTTTAAATTGGAGCAACTTCAAAACACTTGATTTCACAATTTTCTTCTTTCGTAAAAGTAACAACCGATACTACCATGATTGCAAGGACGGTCTGATTTTTCGCTGCTGAAAGTATACTTTGGACGGTCACTGAACGGTACTCACGTTTGATGCGGTAGCACGATGCGGTACACAGTTCGATAGGATGAAAGAAGCGTAAAATATCAAAATAAATGGACAAACTGTCGAAGTGTACGAGCGAAGTGCGCGTTAAGAGAACAGATGAAAATGTGAATGGTGTTCGGCCGTTCACCTATCCAGCACGTGCGCAGACATACGCTCGAGCTTAGAAAGTTGATCACAGGAGTCATGATATCAGCCGAGCGGTCTTATTCGCGGCTTTTCAATTCGTTCAGACGTCGAGCCTGACGAATCATACACTGCATAATGCGATTTTATGACGTCAAGTCGATCGTCATACGTTCTACGCACGTAACGTTGACGATGAAATGCACATTTGATACAAAATGACACGACTCTAACAATAAGTGGTACGATTTCCTTTATATAGATATTAAAAAAAAAGAACATTTAATTTGTTCGTCAAAGAGAGACTACAATCGCGAACGCGCATTTTTGTTCAAGAAATTAGTTTGCTACTCACTTTCTAACAACGGTGCCATGATTTTCGGTTGAGATTTTCCGCACTGTCAGCAGACACGTGACACGAAGATAGAATGCGAAACTTTGAAGATGCTTGACGAGCACGAAATTGATCACGAACGCTTGGCGTTCCAAGCGATCCGAACAGCATCGAAAAACATTCGAAAATGTAGCTGGCACTGCATCGATGACTACTCTTATACGCGGTATAAAAGTCTTCAGGGTCAAGATGGTAGGCAGCACACGTCGACTCCGTCGTCGGCATGCGAATGACTAACGTATAATTTTATTATCGCAGCCATTAAACGTCACCGCAACAATAAACAAAAAGGCAGTAGCAACGTACGACAATATAAAAAGATAACAGTAATTAGTTTAAAGATGTACGCGGTAGATATCGTCAATTAACTGATTAACGTAGTACGTCATATATTCAATTTTAACTGTCAAAATATTGTTCGATATCGATGAATAATACTCGTAAATTTGTGTTCTCGTCTATTTTCGCAGTATTAACAAAAAAATGATTAAAATTACTCGCGAAGATAAAAATTTTTTTAATAAAAAAATATAAAATTGAAAGTTTCTTTGTGGAAAAAATATTTCATATATTGTTAAGAAATTGCTGAGAAAATTGTATCGTTATTATTGAGATTGTAATCATATGCATTTATTAATTTTCACATTGCCGTCCATGATAATTGTGAGAAACAAATGTGATAAGAAACGCAATTTAATGCAAATAAGAACTTGAATAATTTAGCATGCGCAATTATTCTATAAATAATGATCTTGACTTAATGTCATTATTATTGTTATGAAATATTTTATATAACGAAGATATATAAAGAAGAATTACTAAAATTGTATTATTTATCTATTGGTATTTTATGTATATTTTTCTTCTGATACTAACGTGTGTTGGTAAAGTTAATATTGGAAATTGAACTTTTATGTTTAAGACACTTATTATTATATATTTAATTTTTTGAGAACAAATTAATTTGTTTATAAGTCTTCTTATGACATAATATAAAATATACGATCCAAGTATTTGATCTCCTAAATCATATGTATTAATTTGCAAAAATATATTATAATAATCTTTTAAAAATAATAAAATATATGATCAAGAATGATTTGGTTATGATTTATGTATAACAATGAAAATTTATGCTAGACATAACTATTATGTTATTATTTACTATTTACTATCACAGTTTATCACACACATATTTTAGATATACTTTATTATTTTATAACTATATAAATAACTAGTCATAAAATGATAAGATAAATAATTATCATAAAATGATAAATGAATAAATGAATAAGCATGCATTATCTTATCACAAAACTTTATGATGGTACGAAAATATGACAAATTTTAAAAAAATATTAATTTGATGTTTATGATTGATTAATATGTACGTAAAATAAATATAAAATATTTTATAATAAAGCTACTTTTATAAAAATATAAAGTAAAATTATATTATTAGATTATTAGCTATATAAATTGATAAAAAATTACATTAATTATACCTGAATTTTTTTAAATATTTGTAACTTGGGTAAAATAAAATATAATCTCGGAATTTCTTGTTATTCTTGTTTATATTTTTTCATTGCTCATTTGTTTCATATTTTTACTATTAAATATTTAATAATAAGAAAAAAATTGATGACATACGATTTAAACAATTTTTTCTCATAAAGAATATAATAATTATTATATTACGTAAATACAATATAATAACGAAATATAAGTAAAACTTTATCAAGCTAGATTTTTTTTATCAATATAGTTTACAACATAATATGTAAATCAAACATTTGTACTTCATTCTACTGTCACAAAAATAAAACGTTATTACGTGCAATGACACCACGGAGAAATATGAACCGAAAATTTTTTTTTTCCTGACGTTGCACATGAAGTTGTGCATACGAGATTTTATGAGTAAGAACGATAATAAGTTTCGCACCTGTTGGGACTATTTGAGTCATTTTGCTGAACTGTAATCTGTCGATCCAACTTGGAAATCAATCACATAGAGGAGCGCGACCGAAAGATTAACTTGACACTGACGGACGGATGATGCACACCTCATGAAATGAAGTGCACGTCGCTAATGGAATACGTTAGAACGATGTTTCCTTCTATATAAACGAGCACGAAGTTCGGGTCAATTTGATCTTTACCCTTCCGCCGTCACTCGCGGCCACGTTACGTTTCGTATCTACTTTTCCCCCCACTTAATTCATATTTAATATGCTGCCAATGATCCATATCATGCAATGCCGATGCAATATAATAATGAGTAGAAAAAGCAATACAAACTAATGATTATGTTATAGATTTGAATTTATGTATATTTCTTAATTATTATTATATTAATTATTGTATTATATTATTATATTAATAATAATATACGTCTTATGAAGAATATCATTTTTGTTTCTTCATTTCTTTGTAGAATTAATAACATATTAATATTTATCTTATTTGTGATTTATTTGTTTCAAATATTCAAATCGTTTGTCATAGAGACTTGCTATCAAAACTCTATTGAATTTATTCATTTATTTTCATGCATTATTTTTTTAATTAGAAGATTGCAGTAAATCATTTTCTTTCCTTGATTTTTGGTAAAAGAAGAAAGAAATTACAATGGCCGAAGAATGTAGTGTTAAAATATAATACGTTAAAATATATAATAAAAATAGGTTTATTAAACTTTCAATAAAATCAAATATTCCAAATAATTTTCAATGATTTTAGATGTAGTATGATTGTGATAGTAAAGACATAACGGGAAAAGCTTTGTTTCTTGTTTTATCTATTTTTTTTTGTTTCACCATAAGCCAGATTCGGATTACTTAATAAGAATTGAAATAAATAATGCATTTATATATTAAAGTAATAAGATAAATCCTTCATATTGCATATGAGTAGTAGATAAAGTGCACGAAAATATATTTAAAAAAATTATTATTTAACAATTAAGAAATTTAATTTTAACAAGCTTATGTTAAAAAAATTAAATATAATCTAATGAATACAAATTTGTAAATTGTTTTTAATAAAATGTATTACAATTTTTTTACCAATAATTAATATAATCGAATTAATATAATCGAATCAAGAAAAAATTTATTAATAATATAAGATACAAGATACATTTTTTTCATTTGTAACTATGTATTTGTAATTATGTCTCGATAAATATCTATGTTAATGCGAGTTTTTAAATTATTTATTCCAACATAATCTATAAGAATTCATATATTTTATTTTAATTTTTTTTTACTGTTTTCTATATCATATGTCACTTATATTATAATATATTGTGATTGTTTAAAAATTAATGTAACACAAAATTTAGTAAACAAATGACACAGTTAAATGTGTCAATTAAAAAATAATCTTTAATAAAACGTGTATCACTGAATGTCTGGCTCTTTAATACAGCAAGAACACATCATGTTATATTTTTACCAAATTATGAAAATTAGAGAGACCGATAGATTTTCTCATTTAAAGTTAAATTTTTCTCAATATTCATCCTAAGAATATCTTCTATTAAAGATTTCAAAATTATTACTATTTAACGATTTTTGAAGATTTTATATCTCTCGATATAATAATGGAAATAAACGCGGAAAATTTTGAAATTCAATAAAAGAACTACATACCTGTGTTATGCAATATTATGTAGACGTTTTCGTTCTCATTAATTTGCTGATAAACGAAAATTTACATATATAATATTTTTATTTTTACTATTCCTTTTTTGACGTGTTTTTTTGCACAATATACAAATTTTTATACTTATATTCTTAAATATACAAAAGAATGTAATTGTAAATGCAATTATTTGTTCAAGAAGTAAAATAGAAAATTCGCAATAATGATGATGAGGAATAAATAATATTTAATGTTACGTTATATCATCAAGATAATTAAAATACAGTAGTTTTTTCAGATTGGCAAGTTTTCACAAACTTGAAGATTAATCAACTCGTTGCGAAACCCAATGTTAAGAAACTATGAGTTATCGAATGGTAACTATTAATTTCACCAAGTACTTATTTCTCCTTCCAAAATTTTAGAAGCAATCTGTTAGCTTGTGCAAATTGCAATCGCGTTTACGCTGAGTCAGATCAATTTTCTTTTCTTCTTTTCGTTTTTATTTAAGTATAATGCGCGTACGTTTTCGTAATGTATGCACACGTCAGCAGGATGCAGGAAAACAATTAACGAAACAAAAAAACAAGGTAAGAGTGAACACATGCGCCTTTAATGGATGTTTGCTTAAAATTTCCAAGCTACTTCTATTATTACTAACACAAAAGTAAAAAATATCATATTGGTCTTTTTCTGATCTCATAATAATTGACAAATCAATTTTTCCTCCTTTCCGTTTTCAAAGATAAATAAAAGAGGATGACATAATTATTGTTCACCGTTAAATGAGAATTAAGGTAAAGTTTAAAATTTTATTCTAGAACAAGTATAACGAAATGCTGTTAACGTTCCAGTCCGCGCCAGTCTCATTAAGACGCCTCGCTCGCAACAAATGTCAGAACATTATCGTATCGTAGCTCGGTTAGTGACAGCGATTGCTCGTTAGTCTCTTTCTCTTTCTCTCTTTCTACGCTATTTGATAATCTAGCATGTTGCGTAATGTCTCCCAATGCGCGGAATTAGAATCAGCCCGAAAAGATAATTACCAACTCTCCGGCGATCTTTAATGCGAGACTTAAATTCCCGGCGTATTTCATAAACGATAAAAAGTGATTGAAAGATTTTATTCTATTATTGCATAGATGATTTAGAACAACACAATAACGTATAATTATCTAGTATAATTATCTAGAAAAAAATATTGTATCTGTGATATTGTTGCTTTATATTATCACTATTCAAGGATAATGGAATAAGAACATTAGCGCGCCCCACTTTACAGAGTTTATTTAATTTTCTTAAATCTTCTAAAGTTTACTGAAACAAAGTTTATTGTACCAAAGTTCACTGAGAGTTGCAGTATTAAGAGAAAAGATTAAAAGAAATAATTAAAATTTTTATTAAGATTAGAATTATCAAACAGTCAAAATAACTGTAACTTCGTAACTTTTTATTAAATTTAAGACAGTACATTCTTTTTAAATTTTTCGTGAATTTTGTTATGTAAATAATTAAATTGATCAATTTACTTTCAAGTTACACTCTTTATTGCTTTTTTAAAACACACACACACACACATATATATATATATATATATATATAATATGTAGAAAATATGTAGAAGAAAATATGTAAAATATGTAGAAATAAAATTATGTATTTTCATTCGATTGTTGACTTCTATTGGCTTCATAATTATTAATATTAACATGTATATATACATAACATGTATATATATATATATAACATACATATATACATGTTAATATTAATAATTACGAAGCCAATAGAAGTCAACAATCGAATGAAAATACATAATTTTATTTCTACATATTTTGATCAGAAATACTGAAGGTAATGTAAGTTCTCTAAAATATACTTGAATTTATGTGATACATTTTTATTTGAAAATATGTATAAGATGTTCAAATCCATCTTGCAAAAAAAGCATATCTTAAGTTTACGCCAATTGCTGAAGGCACAGTGAACTTGTTTTTTTAGTGTAGTTTTATAAAATATATATTAGAATAATATATTTTGATTATTCCGACAAGTGCTAAAAGTTGATACTATACAAATTGTTTGATTTGTTAGAAACAGAATTTAATATTTATTCATTTCTTTGGCGCAATAGATATATTAATTTCTTTGAACAGATATTCTCTTGTATTTTTTGTATTTTCTGTCTACAATAATAGCCGTAAGTGCATAATTAAAGTCTATATGTTTTTTTAGAGAATAATTAAGATATATAGATGCAAATGTATAGATCTCAATTTGGTTTTATAATAGTGTATAATTTAGCTGCACATAATAAGCAAAAAAGAAAGAAGAAAACCAGTTCAGTAAAATTAGCTGAGTTGTAAAAATTAATGGTATTACTGGTAACGGTAGATACTTTCTTATATTCAATTTATATTCTAGAAATTTTTTAATACATCCGTGTACATTTGATTCAGCCTTGAACATTTTCTTAATGGAATTTAATTTATTTAGATATAAGGTATAATATTTATTATAAATTTTTAACTAAACTTCTAATAGATTATTCCATTAAGAAAATGTTCAAGGCTGAACCAAATGTACACGGATGTACTAAAAAATTTCCAGAATTCGAATTTTTGCGAAATAAACTTCAAGGTTTCATCTAATGCTAATCATAAGTCTGTAATAGTGAATATGAAACAGGCTGAAAAGCCACGTGGCTGAAAACGTCATATCATTATTTATGAATTCTTTTTATAACATCTGCAATTGCATTTGGCGATTTTTTATAAGATTTTATAAGAATTTTATAAGAAATGATTTTTATTATAAAACAACAAATATGTGTTGTCTTTTGACTAAACCTACAGTTGAAACTACGATAATATTCATATAAACTTCTATATATAGGTATGGCCTTTTGAGAGGAAATTGCAAATTTTTATGAGTGGTTTAATCGCTTTGAATCTACATTAACCTTTAGAGGACGGGCTGATATTTTCAGGATTATTTAGACTTTCAAAGTGGAATTTTTTTATATGTAATATTGTGTTATACTACAAAAGATAAATAACCCTTCTGGAGTCTAATTTCTTCTTTTTTTTTGGTCTGGTTTTCTTCTTTCTTTTTTGCTAAAAATAAGCTTTCCGTTCTCTAAAGGTAATAATATAATCTTCTAATAATATAATCTTCTTTTAAACACACATTAGCAAAAGGTATCACAAAACTTGCACGTATTATTGTATCAATAAGTTTTAAAATTTATTGATAAAAAAAGCGGAAAAAGCATAGAAAAACACTTGCGCGTATTAATCGACCGTTGAACCGACATTTACACAGTAGTAAATGGCCAACGGTCAAATTATCGAGCGGAAATTTATCTACTCTGGCGTTATCGCGCACGTAACTAAGAAAGGCTCTGTTTGTTGAAGTGACGCGTATACATGTGCATACATGTTCCGCGATTCTGCACGATTCCTCGACAATATGTATTTTACGTATGTGTGTGTGTGTGTACAAACACCGTTGTGAAGCATGTTCGATCGCGCTTCCGACTTCAGATAAATTTAGTTCTACTCGCCCAAGCGACGATTTCCCTTTCTACGGGTGTAGCTGTCCGATGGTCTTTGCATCGTTTAGTGAGAGTTCATGCGTAGGAATTGCATAAGCGCTTTAAACGGCCGCGTGAGCCGCAGCTCAACGGCTTTCAACGTGATATCAGAGGTCGCATCGGAAGCTGAACGGATAATAACGTCTTCCGTGAAATTGATTTAGCCTAGAGCGCATCGAGAATGCTTCTTCTCGATGAGAATATTGCGGTAGATATAAATGAAAATTCTGACCGTGAAGCCGCGACAAAAGATATATATGTCTCACTACATTTCTTTGTGGAGAAGAATTAACTCTAATTTGATTCTTAGGATAAGCGTCTCAAATTATTTGTATGAATTTGTATGAATAGAGAAGAGAGAGAGAGAGAGAGAGAGAGAGAGAGAGAGAGAGAGAGTTGTACAATCAATAGATATTCATTATTTGTTACAGCTTTATAATCAACAAAATTGCACGCCTTTCTCCACTGCCTTTCTCTGGCCACGATGATTCTGTTAGTTAATACGCTTACAGAAAATATTCCACTCTTAGTGAAGTTAGAACTATTTTCATGAATCTCTCGTTACGAAACTCATATCTTATGTTACGCCTCATTAAGTTAACCTGAGGGTACAAAGTATATGTCCGCGTGACAGATAATTGCGCGAGCTTATTACACCTTAATTTTGTTCCTCTCTTATAATCTTCTCGTAATGCAGCGATATATTCTCTCGTAATGTAAGATTCAGTCCTCTTAGAGTCTTTACCGTATGGCTTTCTACCTCTCGGAACAATGAAAAATGAATGTACAGGACATGATAATAGTCAAGACTCCATTCAGGAGAGGGCAAAAATTTATCAAATGTCAAAATTAATTTGTTAAAAAATAAAAATCATAAAACATTGCAAATTATTTATAATTGGTTTTTGATTATGCAGAACATATACTCAGACTCTGGCTTTATTTGTTGAATTTTGCAGGTTACATTATATGTATCAAGTACATGTCTTTAATTTTTCTTAATTCTCTGTGCTAGAAGAGGATAAGCTTCCCTCCTTTCCCTCTTGCTCCACTCTAGTTACCCTCATGGTACAAGGGATTTTCTTACACAAAATGAGATAATCGCAGGCTTTATATCGCTAACTCCATAATATCGCATAATCGAAAAAAAAGGAACAATCAATTTTCTGTCGATATCGAAAATAAAATTGTAAAATGCATTCGCGTAATAAATAATTTTCAAAGTTTGCTGACAAAAAGACGTAATCTGTAGATTAGTTACCTGATGAATGTATGTATTTATAACTATAGAACAGACACTACAGAAAAGTTCTACTCAAGTAAATGAATAATACTAAACTCTGTTAGTTAGCATCGACGATTAATATATGTTTCATCGTCCCTGACATGGCTACGTCCTCATGCTTGATCAACAGATCATCTCGTGATGCGCTTGATCTTGTGACAATCTGTCGTCTAGATAAATAAATCTATAGATATAAATAAGACAAATTAGAATATTAATGAGTTATATAGAATATACTCGACGTTCATAAAATAAATACAAAAACGCATTCTCTCTCACAGACGCGACCATGATTAGCGGACGATGCGAATTATTGCGAATAATTCGTTGCTCCATTTCTTTTAAACTGCATCGTCACTGCTGATTACCGAGCTACGTTCATAGAACCGAATATTACCGCGAATTAGAAAGTAGCGTGATCGGCGATCGTCGCGCAACCGAAGACACTTTGCGTTTCTTGCTGCGTTCTGACGAAATGCACCGTCGTCATTAATGATATCTTCAATTATCGAATCACCTGCCAAGCGGAAATCCTTCGCGCTGATTTTTTTATACGATTGTTGATATATAATTGTTTGCAGACGGACTATAAATAATATAATAATCTTATTACGATTATTATCTCGAGAAACTAGATTTTTACTGATGAATTGTGCGTATTCTTATGAATCAATATGATCACAGAATCTGTTTTAAATTTTAAATACATTTAAATCTGTTTTTTATGGATTTTACTGGAGTTTTTATTATCATGTGAACTTTTCCTATCTTTTTTTAGATTTATAATTATTTATAAGCAATTGCATACATAGATAATAATTTGCAAGTTATATCATCATGTTAAAAAAGAAAATAACACGCATCTTATTATGAGTACTACAAGAAATATCGAAATAAAAAAGCATAACAAGAAAAAAATTTTCATATATTATAAAATATATTATAAAAGAGTTCATATATAAATATCCATATATATATATCCATATATATATAAGAGTTCATATATAAATATCCATATATATATATATATGGTGTGTGTGTGTGTGTGTATATATATATGTTTTTTTATATATGTTTTTATATATGTTTTATATATGTTTTTTTTCTCTAGTATCATCCATGTTCTTTATATCCAAAAAAATAACATAAAGGAGAGTTAAAAACTAATTAAAAAGATAATTTTTGTATCCTTTTTTTATAAAATTTACAGTTTAAGGAAATGGGAGAAAATTACCCATATATAATATATATATATTATATAAATGTAATATATAAAATATAATGCTACATAATTATATATACATAGAGTATTATATAATTTAATTGCAATTTTACTTTTGTTAAGAAATCATGTAAAAGTTATTTTTCTAATTGTTTTTCAATTATTTTTCGTATAATTTTTCTTATGTATAAATAGAGATTATATAATATTGAATAGATACATAGATACAATAGAAAGATACATTATAAAGAAAGATATTATATAATAGAAAACGTATATATTTTATATACAATTATATGTATATGTATAATATAAGTAATAATAAGTAATAATATGCATATATATATATATATATATATATATATATATATATATATATATATATATACACATGTATAATATGTATGAAATATTTTTTCCTGCGTTTAAGTTTCAAAAAGAGCATAAAAACTGTTTGTTTCTCAAATTCTTTTTATATCTATTTTATACTTGTACTACTATTACGTACTTCATTGTTTATTAATGACACGGTCTTCCAGCCGATATGCAATGTAACAAAATCAGCTATTTTTTTTTTAATTGAAGTCTTTGTGCATAGTGTGGAATAATGATGTGATTTAAAAATCGATTTTGTATATAATTTGAAAGACCTGATTGCATCTAATATTTCCTTTACTTTATTACCTTTACTCCTTTATTTCCTTTTAAGATAATATTAAGCAAGTGACTTGTGTTGGAATCTGTCAAATTCTATCAGACAGATTAACAATGAGTTTTCACTAGATTTGAAACTTGACATTGACTCTGACAATCATTTCAACTACGTGAATATTATTATTACAAATTTTAGCTCTATAAAAATATTATCATTTCTGCCAAATCCGATAATCCGATAGACATGCGTTCCGTTAATTAATACGTCATGCGTCTTGCGTTAATTAATTCAGATTACGGAGAAATTTCACTATATCATAAATTAATTAATATATAATCTAATAAGTTACATGTACGCACAGAAATTGATTTAATCTAATTTACTATTATGTAGATGAATATCCGTATTAATTAAGACGGAAATTAATGAAATAACTTCGCATCACAATCGAATTACTTGTATCTACTATATTAGAATACACATGCGAGACACATGGTTCTTTCTACGAGACATCGATTAGAGTGTTCGTTTTATAGTTGCAGATCGTCGGTCATCCTTGTTTGTCTTATGAATGATAATTACTACATAATTATGGAGCACAACCTTGATCCTAGAGCCATGCATTTTTAAACATCAAGTTCGTATAATAAAGTTTTTTTTCAATTTTTTATCAACATGTCCTTTACTTGATTCCGCTAATCATAGGTAAGCAGTCCAGCAAGTTGGACGTTGACTTTGTAAAAAGATAGAAATGTAAACGAAGTAGATGAAAACGTTAAACGTTCAAACTTGTTGGTAACACGCAAAGTGCTGCGACCAGAAATGTGACGTCGCCGGTGCCGGTTAACGGTCCCTGTGAACCCCCCAGGAAGCTAGGGGGATCTGCCGGAGTTCACGATGGCCCTTCCATCGCTCTCGGTGGAAAGGCGATTGTACCAAGGCGGTCGTGCAACTTTCTCGCTGCAGGAATCGCAAATGCGGAAGAGGTCGCAGAGTACATGAGAGAATACATGAGAGCTTATAGTGCGATTCATCGGTCAGTACCCACAGGATCGTTGCCCTGTAAAGATCGTACCTCGGTTCCCCGTATCGGCAGCTATTCGGTGAGTTGCCGTCAATCGAATTCCGATCGCGGGTCGAGATCGCGAAATATCGTACCGTCAAACATCAGCGTGAATCGTAATTGCTATTTTTGCTGGACCAATTTGAAACTTTTGTATTTGAATCCTTTTGAATGCAACGCTTTGAAGTGTGGTTTTATTTCAAAGCGTTGAAAACTATCTTTCCCAAAGAGTTTTTCGCATGATATAGTTTTTTTTAAACAGCCTTTACTGTTATTACTATCAATTAGAAAGAGAGAGAAAGAGAAATTTTCATTAATTTTAATTCCCAATGCTTCGATGCTCCGTGATTATGCGAGTTATTAAACATTCCAATTTTAGATAAATAAACCTCATGCCTCATAGCAATGAGTTAAATATTTATAAAAATTAAATATTAAATATTCAAGTCTTAACGAGTGTGCTAAATTTATATATAATTTCACTGATTATTAATTAATCATATTTTTAGTCTCGCTTAATTCTACAGAAAAAATAAAACGATTCTATTTCAAAGTATAATACTTTTTTTTCCCTTGTGCAATTTGTTCGCTAAACTATAAATATTATCGTAAGAAACGATAAAAAAATCGCTGTATCGTAAATCAGACAAATTTGAATAGATTAAAAATTTATTGTATGGTCAACACAAACATAGTTTTTAGTTGACTTATCATATTTATTTTATTTATTATTTGATTATATTAACTGATTATTATCAACAACCAAATATGAAATATATAAATAATTATTATAATTTTAATAATTAATTGATAAACATAAAATGTTAATTAATTCTTCTTGTATTTATTGTCAGTGTTTGACAAGAAAGAGTGTAATAATATTTATGATATGTATTAATAGCGCTATAAATTATTTTGATAAAAGTCCAATAAAAACCTTGCTATAAGAATAATAAAAAATTAAGAAGCATGACTATAAAATCTGCATCTGCTAATAAATATAAAATTATTACTTTATTACTCTATTAATTATAGACATTTAGTCGTTAGTACATAAAAAATTTTTTCAAGAAAAGTGTGTTAATAATTCCTAGTGTATCGATTATCGTGCCGATATAAAGAATGATATTTACAATCTAAAGTACGTAAGAGAGAGATGCATATCATAAACATAGTTTTGCAATGACAGAGTTTGTCACAAGATTGAAGACAAAACCTAAATAAGATAATGTCACTTTCGATCTCGAGAGAAGTAAAAGCATGCAATTGTCGGTAACAGGAATTGATTTAAGGCAAGACATTGAATTCGCAGAGATAACGCAACGAGTTTCATGGACTTTTATAGAACAACTTTCTAATAATGATTTTCATCCAGATAAGCATAATTTTATGCTTGATGGAAATACAAATCAACAATTTTATTTGAATTATTTGAATACCACATAAAAAACAATGTTTATTTGAATTATTTGAATACCACATAAAAAACAATGTTACGCAATTTAAGATATGATTAGAAAGTTTTGATACGCTAGTGATAAAAAAACTTTAGCAAGGATGACAGAACTGAAAATTTGCGATCATTTCAGTAGGAAAAATCGACATGAGAGGCTGCATACAATCTGCGTTACGCGCAACTATATACGGTTGCATATCGACAGGTGCAGCCTTGAGACTCGATGATCGGAGATTCTCCGTAGAATCCTCCGTAGAAATTTTCTAGATCGAAAGCAAACGAAGAATTTCGGTTATTACGTTTGCAGAAGATTGATGTAAAAGATTGATGTAAATTGATGCAAGCTATGCCACGGATGAGTTAACGCGATTCGCAAAAAAAAAGAGAACTCGTTCACGAAACGATTTATCATGCTTTCATAAACTGACCCTGAGAGATTTCGTAATCTTTGCCTAGACAGGTAAGAGTCGATTTTTCAGACTATATGCCTACTCAAGGTTTTATAAGAAGACAGAAAATATTACAGGGATAGTTGCAATATTATTTTTTAGCATTTTAAGATTTGTCAGAGTCTTTTCTAAGAGAAATAAAATCCTTATCAAATTCTTCAAGACAACTTTTACATGTATTAATCGCAATTTGAATTTGAGGCAACTTGCCTTGAGGCAAAGTTCTAAGACAACGAGTATATTTAATATATATTATTTTTAAGTTTCATAATAAATTGTACTAATCTACTTTTATTTTCTGTGACTCCCCAAAAAGTTATTATTAGTCGATCGAACGTTGAGATCAAAAGAAATAGAACTTTCTAAAACAAAAGCACGCCCAACTAACACGCAATATCTTTTAGATGTTGCAACGTTACGGCGCCGGTCTACTTTCAGTTCAGTACAATGTGGCATTATTTGATATTTCGTGGACAAGATCCGGCAGTGATTAACAAATAAATAAAGTGCAATAATGACGCAAGACGGAATAATTTCATAGAATTCTTAGGTTTTGACGTTAAATGGATAACGGCTAGACGTGGAAAATACTCCTATGTTATTATTACTACTGGCATACGTATCATGAAATTACCGTCGAAATCAACAGACAGAAAAAGCGCTAATAACATGTACTTAGATTACATCAACGGAACGTCGTTAGGTCGACTGGTTAGACGTGAATTTTTATGCTCGATCACGTGTTCTACTGTGATGTACACTTGTAAAGATTTAACATAAGCTGTACATTCACTGCTGTGCATTCTTCCCAGCTGGAGTCACAGCTAGATTGTCTCATTGAAATCACGAGCTAGGAATACTTGACGCCAGCAGCGCGACCTTTCACCGATCGTTTCGCATTATAAAATCAAATCTCTCTTCAATTCTCCATTATTCGCCCATCTTCCGTGGAATTCACTGATAATCGCTCGACAATTGGTCCGTTGATTCCGGTAAAGAATAGGTCTTTGTCCGAGAGCGGCGTGCACGCGACACGTAACCGTATGCGGTCGTCAGTGAAAGCGTCGGACTGTTGATGCAATAGAGTGACCCTGACATATTCGCAACATGCCTCCGTAGTCGTTTTCCAGGTGTAATTTGTATCGGCGAGAAGCCGCGAGCCGCGGCGCTCATCCTCTTCCGAGCGCGTCTCACGCTTCGCCATCCTTCTCATCTTGCATTTCCCTCGCGTCGAATTCGCGATTTCCATACGTACAACAGTCGTTCTTCTCACGCCGCTGCTTTGTGGTGATTTCCGCGAAGCCTTTCTCTTCGTTGCGGCACAATGAATGACTCGGACATTCTGTCGTTCGCATGCATACACCGCATCGTGACGCGTGACAACAGACGATAGCGTTATGTCATAGATAACGAGCACGTCAAGTAACTTCGTGAAGTAACGCTGGAAGTTCGCACGATGGTTTACGCTCGCGAAACACCGCACTCGTGATGATCTCGCCTATACCTCGTAGATTCTAGAAGAATGCCTGGAATTTACATCGCAGCTTCTCTTAAGAGTATCGCGCCAACAATCACTATTGATGGACCTTGGGAATTCACACCGTGAGAGGATCTCGAATAATTTATTTTACGTCTTGCGAATGTAAATACCAGCTGATAAAACTTTATTCGCTTAATATAAAATGATTTATTGATATGTTAAAGAAAATTATTTTTATATTTCAATTGTGTTTACGTTTCATTGTGTTTACGATTCAAATTTGTTACGATTCAAATACGTTTCATTGTGTTTACGATTCAAATTTGTTTTTTATAATATACGGACTTCATGAATATATCGTATTAGAAAAATCACTGCCAACATCTTCTTCGCGCAATTTTAATTATTGGCATAAACATTCTGCGATGAATATTGAAGAAATCCTAACGCCTTTTAAGTCCTCGCGCTGAGAAAGCTGACATTCATCAATTATTCAGCAATCTTAGACAGAATAAAATATAAAAGAATGTAATTAGACAATTAAAGATGAATATTCATGCGCAAAATGAAAATGAAAGGCATTATGCGGTATAATAGAAAAATGTTACGTTAAATGGAAATAAGATCATTGTGCGAAAGGAAATTAAAAAAGAAAGCTAGCTTAACAGATATTTGCCAATTAAAAAAATCTCCTCCAGTAATTACATGGGATTGCTGGTAGCGATAATCTCGTATCTCGACCGTAACTACGTAAGACAACCTCGCAATACGGCAGCCCACTCACGGCCTCGGACACGCAAAGATGTACTAATAGTCGTCTAATTCGCGCGGGGGCTTTTCAACGGCGTGACGTGCGGCGAAAAGCGAATCGTCGAGGCCGCGTGCCGGTACAAAGAAATGTGCGCCAGTTACATCATCGCCATGATCGGCACCGCCGGGCGAACAGTATCGCGCCGTACTCGCGGGAAACTGCAGCTGCATCTTTCACTACTGGCAGTACTGTGTTCTAGCCGCGCGAGGCGAAAGTAACACTTGCGAGCGCATCGAAACGCAGAATTTGTCCGTTCTTCATTAACGTTCGTCGTCCGACCAGTCGTCTTCTTTCGTGCGTTTTAACGCGACCGACCGTGCACTCAACTATACTTTGTGCATGCTATATGTCTCTGATTACACGTGCGCAATATCGCCCGCCTTCGAACGAGCACAAGAAGATAATAAGTGTTGTCCAAGAAAACAGAAATAGCCTCTATTGAGAAAAAGGAAACAATACCGTGACGCTGATGTAACACACATGACTTGTCTTAGATAGACAACAGATTAAACTTGTTCATTGCATAACGCTAGTTTTTACCAACGAGAAAAAAAAATAGAGGAGAAAAGAAGAAATATAAATCGCGTCGCTACGCGCGAAATGACGGTTTATCCTAAATGCGTGAGGCGTTCCGCAGAATTAATGTGGATAGATTTTAATTATATGTGCGTTTCGCGCGCAATTCCGAGAAAATGACCAGCATTGAAACAGCGGCCGGTAGACATTGCTGCAAGAGTAGAATACTGCCAACCGGATATTAGCTTCGTAAAGGCTGAAGGAGACATAGTTGTGTCGCACACAGCGACAACGAAACGCGCGTTTGCGAAAATACACAGTTATCGACATGCGTATTGCGATACAGGAATGAGAGAGACGCTTTTATGATACATTCCTTTATATATAGCCTTTACGAGTCCGTGAGATTTGTTTCCAAGTGGCACTCGTGTTAATTACTTTATTTTAAAGTTTGATACAACGATTAATGGAGAGTGATAAATATTGAGAGACGATTTATCAACAGTATAACTATTTATTGATGTTACGACATTTTAATTGCATGACTTGTTAACGATAAGACTTCTTTTTTAAACTGTGCAGTTTCTATCTTCAATGACAATCAATGATTAAATCTGATGTTTTCAACTGGTTGTTTATATATACAAAACATATTATGTAATAACGATGTCAGCATAAAAAGAAAACGACTTTTTTTACCGTTGTATCTGTTCGCATAATGAATCGTAGATTAAGATAAATCACACGTGTTTTAAATTTTGTCCTGTTGAATTGGATCTAGCCGATTCCGTCTCAAGTTTAAAAGAGACTCAAGGTTCACGCTACTGTAACTGCGCGGCATTTAAATAATCTTTATTCAAGGGCACTTGACGCGCGGTCAATATTAGCTACAAGCGTAAAAATTCAGTTTGAGTCAGCATCGAGAGTCAGCAGTGAGAGTAACGCGCGGGATCATTGTTTGCATATGCACTGGTCGCTCGCAGACAGGCGGCAACGATCACGCACGTGCACGTGCGTACATTTCAATACATGCACGTACATTTATCTACTCCGCGTATAGACGTTTGTGCATGGATATCGGTAGAAGGAGGTTATCTGGTAAAGCTGGAGACAGGCGGCCGGCCAATAGTGCGAACGACAGCGTGATCCACGACTGAATGACTGCGTAATTTCGCTTTTTCGCGAACGAGTATCGATCAAGAGACACGCCGCTCCGGGGATATATTCGGGGATTTGTAAATATTAAATGAAATAGATCATCCGATCGATCTACTGTGTGCTATCATGCCGCAGGAAAACGCGAAGACCAGCAACGGCGTCGAGTCGCGGACTCTAACGAAAGACCAGCGCAGTCCTTTAATCGCCAGCAACGCGGAGGATCAGAAGACCCTCGTCAAGGAGAAGTCCGATGTCAATAAACAGGATCTAGAACTCTGCGAGGGTACCGACAACATGCCGGAACTCAAGGATCCGGAATTGGAAGATGAGGAACAGATCAGTCTGGATCTGACCGATCCACCGCCGGAAGTCATGGAGTACGCCAGAAGGGAATTAGGGGAGACTGAGGAGGTCAAGTGTCAGTCACTGCAAGAGTTTCGCGATATGATCTACGGTAATTCAAATTGGACCATTAGTCTAATATAATTAATTGATAAATAAGTGATCGTCAAAGGTGTCTATATGCAGTAAAATCGGCAGCAACAAATGCGACGCAAATTGTCCGACTGAGAGAAAATATCAAAGTCTTAACACTAAGTACCGATCGGTCATTTCTGATTTTTTGGATTTAATATCTTCTTTTTTATATAAAAGATAAGTTTCAGGAATTTTGTAATTTGAAAATAAAAGATATAATTGAAAAGTTATAAAATTTTAGAATGCTATCTTTCACACAAGAAAAAGGATATTAATCTGAAAAATAAAAACAGTAAAAAATGACCGGTACTTCTAGTTAAATTATTAAATTTGATTATCGTAATAATTGTTTGTTGACATTGATGTTAGCAACAATCCTAATGTTTCTGTACATCTTTCTAATGTTATAAATACAGAGTCAAGATATTTCTCTCTCTTGGGATATCAGATTTAAAGTAAATATTTTTGAGACAGCCCGAAATATGTGGGAAAATAACAAAAATTTATAGAATGTAACGTTTTTTGACAAAAATAGTTATATTTACATTGTTTTGGCGTCAACAAATTTATGATGTTCTTTTGCAGAGAAAGGCGAGTGTTTGCCGCACAGGATGGACGACGATTTTCTCATCAGGTTTCTTCGCGCCAGGAACTTTAACGTAAAGAGCGCGCATAGGCTGGTGAGTTATAGATGTATAGGCTTTGACAATGAGGCGAACAGTTGAAATCGATAGAAGAGGCGTATGCTTTTATTATTAAAAGTTTGCTCACGTCTCTCGATGTGCTTTTTGTCACGTAAAGTAGGCGATAAGAATTTATCGTGCACAGAAATAGCAAGTCAGTCGTAAGGAAAAAAAGATAAAATTATAAAATTTTTTAATGCTTAACATTTAAATATTTATTTAATATATACTGACGTGAGTCAACAAAAAATTATAATCATTAGATCAAGATTATGAGATTAATCTACTATTTCTGAAGTTTTACAGAGTTTCTTAATGATTCTGTATCATGTATGATAATCTATTCGTTCTTTCGTTTCTCTATTCGTTTTCTATTCTATTCATTTTCTCATATAACGTTATTTACTTACTTTATGTTAAAAAGTTAAAATCTTGGTGAATTTATAATTATACAGATTACTACATCGGATTGTAAATAACACAAGTTCGATTGTACAATTGCATAAAATTTTCAAGCAATCAACTTTTACGCTTTATCAAATACTTGCTATTCAATTTTTTTAAATATTGCATATAAATAAAGTTTTTGCAGTTAATTCAATATTAGATTTATAAATGAATAAATTTACTGCTACAGTTGACAATCTTTGATACTTGTTAATTGCTTGCAAGTATCGACACGAAATAAGCACATCTAGAAAATCACTCGGCATCAAAGAGCAATAAAACAATAAATCTTTTATAGATCTTTGTAAATATATTTTTTATAAATCTTTTTAAACAAAGAATTAATTTATATAAAATACATGCGTGTAAAATTTATTTAGACAGAAAGTATAAAATTGTTTAAAAATTATTCATATTTTATTCTGTGCTCCTAAATTTTTCAACGATATATATACATAAATGATTTTCTACAAAATTAGAGAAATTGCTTAAGAGATTTAAAACGATGAATTAACAGACAAGACTTAATAATACGTACTGAGCTAATCGTGCTCAGTCGTGCATTTTTCCGTAATTATGAAATTAGACTTAGAAATTTATAATGCTAGATTTTATAATGAATCTCGCTTGGTTTGCAAGGTAAATAAATCTGTTTTATACATCTAGTAAAAGAATAAATTTAACAAGTCGAAATTAAATGTGTTACGTAGATAATGGATATTTATCTTTCTTTTGAAATATGATGAGAAACTCATTTCTGCATAATCAGTAATTTGTATCTCATTTACAGAATTGCGTCATTTAGGATCATTAGCGAAATTGTAATTCAGTAATTTTGTAAATTAAGAAAGTTTAATTATATATTATATGCGATAGTTATGAATGTAAATTGATATATAATTATAATGACAATTTGAATCTACACATTTGTTTTCTTTTGTCTTTAATCTTATCATGAATAAGTAGATATACACTGATTTAATCATTTTCTCTTTTTATATTTTTGTTATCTTTTGTTATCATTTATTATTTTAGATTGTATTGTTTAAAATTTATTTTGAATTAATCTTCTTGCTTGTCATAAAATTTAATTTCGGCACAAATGTGATTAGATAATACAATAATTGCAGATTAATGTTTAAAAATATTTTTGTTTACAATATAAAAGTATTATTTTTAATTATGTATGTGTGGTTTGCTGTTGATTACGAAATTCTAAGGAATTTAGAATTAATGTTTATATTGGCAATTAATATTGAAAATGGATATAATGAATAAAGCGCAGACACAAAGTGAACCGTCTAGTTGCATAATTATGTCAAGGTGATCTTACTGATTTACCTTTCGAGATCTGAAATACGCAGCGCGCTAGTATTTCCACGAAAATTAAAATTAGTAAAAACATGTCGAAAGGACTTAGCCTTATAACAGAATACTTATTAAGTCACTTTTAGAAATTGGCTAACGACTATCATAATAATTGCGACATTTTAATGAAAAAAATGAAACGAAAATTTATGTTATAGTAGATTAATGTTATGATAGATGAAAATAGATTTAAAATAATTCTTCGTCAGAATCAGCTTTAAGACGACTCGATTGCTAATTCTCTTGTACCTCCATATGCATAAGGAAACAAACGGGCTATTCATAAATAAATGGCTGAGAACAGGCGATGAATAATTGATCAGCGATCAATTTATACCCATTTAATGATCAAGAATTTAATATAATATACATATTTAAATTGATCTTAAACCGTGATAATGAAGCGTAGAGTGTTTATCATCCGTTCGCGATTTTGTAATGCAAATTTTATGGAATATATATTTTCGCACGAATTGACGCGCGATGCCGATTTTTCTCAAGATATCTTTCGATAGATAGTGAATTACTACAACTTCAAAGAGGAACATCCGGAGATCCATCAGCAGATGAACTCGACCGAGATGAGGTACATAGGTGATGACAACGTGATCGCGGTACCAACGAATAGGACCCACTGCGGCAGACGCGTAATGATCTACCGTTTTGGCAATTGGGATCCGCGTAAATATCCTGCCGAGGAGCTCTTCAAGGCCACAGTTGCAATTCTCGAGCTCGGCATTCTTGAACCCAGGCATCAAATTATGGGCGGTATCGCCATTTTTGATTTGAAGAACATTTCTATGACACATGCGTGGTCCGTGACGCCACAGGTATATTGTTGTCATGTTTTCTCTTTTTCTTTATTACGTAGGATCTTTATATTATTCCTAGATTGTCCGCGACAAATATAATGTACGAAATAAGACGAAATGGGGGAAGGGAACGCGCTGACGATGCATATCGGTGATGAGACATGAAGATGAATCCATTTTTTAGGTGGCAAGTATGATGCTGTCTCTGATGGTGACTGCGTTTCCCATCAGGATACACGCGCTACACATTCTCCATCAGTCGTGGGTCTTCGACGCGATCTTCGCGGTCTTCAAACCGCTGCTCGATACCAACATGCGAAACAAGATATTCTTCCACGGTAATAACTACGAGAGTCTACATAAACACATCGCGCCTGAGTACCTGCCGAAGACATACGGGGGCGTGAGAAATGAATTACCCTATTACAAATGGATCGCTGCCATAATCAGAGACCCGAAAATTGTCGAGCAGATGAGTAAAATGGGATATTCGCTCACGGACGATATTCTCAACTCCTTCAGTCAAAAGTAAAATCCAAGGAGTCCTGGGAAGGAAAGGTGGCTCCAGGAAAACAATTTAAAATTGCATGATATTTTTTTTATATACATGATACTACTTAGAAATTATAAAATAGTTTGCATGTCTTTTTATCGCGATATATTATCGCCATTTAGTTTTTTTTATTACCGTATCCTTTTGAATAAGACATATATAATACGTAGTATGTCCTCAATACGTTTTACGTAATTTTATATTAATTTTACTTTGAAACGTGTGAAAACGTTTTATTATTTATATCCAAAATATATCGTACTTGTGTGTGATTGTATATTCACCATTGGTAACTAAGATCTTAAATAAAAGTTTTGCTACGATCAAACAGACTGAAGTAAATCATCTACACACATCAAGCTACACATTACCCGCTACACCGATATTTCGCATACACGATATGTTGCGATTGCAGTTTTCATGCTTTACCGCGCCTAACAGCGTAATGCCCGCGATAAGAATCGTTGTGTTTCTCCGCACGCTTCCACCTGATGAATCTAATGTTATTTTGGCCCTTCGCCGAGTCACTCCCATCGACATAAGTTGATTTCCTTTTCCTGCGATTTATCAACGGCCCCGCGATCGAATTGAAACGATTATCAGGAAACGATCCATCCTACATTGTGATTTTTGATCTACGTATGTTGCGATGCTCCATCAGTTAATTGAGACTCGGACGCGCATCGAATTTCCTCCTCTCGTAGCGAGGTTGCGACGAACGCAAAGAAAATCCACGAATCGTGACTCGAGAGTCAATCGGATTATCGGCATATTCGGTAGAAATAGACAAAAGTGATTCCTGTAACGGTACGTGGTCCAAGAAATAAAAATAGCGAGCACAATCCATTTTGAGAATAAGCGAATGGTTATTATACAAAAATTAAGAAAAGGCGAAAATTAAGAAAAAACGATGATCGCAAACAGAGGAATCATATTGACTTATTGAGAGCGAATAATTGAGATTTAGAGCGAAACATTGAACGTATCGATATCGTGAGAGTTAATGACACTTCAAATTGAATGATACCTCAAATAATCATTTATTTAGTTTCGCTCACTTGACCTCAAATAGATAACCAAGTTGCAACAATATCCGCGGTTAAAGGTCATAAATTGATAAGAGTATAAATTGATAAGAGAATCTCTTATGAAACGATTGATCGGCAAAATATTCTCGGAATAATTTTATGTATTACAGTAACGCAATAAGCTAACTTTTTTTAAACATGATAAAAACGAAGGCAATAACAGAAAGCAAAACAAGATATTCTGCAATTATTGAGGAATTACTGAACAATTACTGGAATGTTATTAAATTATCATCGCATAAAGTAGTAATAATAAATAAATCATCTTGAGCTAATTGATAATTTTCTTACGTTTGTAATAGACGCACATCATTGATATGTAAGTGTATAATTTAATAGTATGTTTAAAATAAAATTCAAGTAATTTTTAAAATTGTGACGATTTCATTAAAAAAAATAAAAGGCCAATTAAATGTTTGTGATTTAAAAGTTATCGATCCCCGTAAATATTAAAATAATTTTGTTTCTAATTCAATTTCTGGTCGAACGAAAGTATTTGACTTTTAATATATTTTGAATCTTAGAAATTCTTTAGAAAATGTTTCTAGTTATAATTTTTACTTATTTCGGTATTTTTTATGATTTTCTTTTTTAATTTTTTTGCGTATAAAATCATAATACTTGCCGATTAGTAGGTTCAATCATTCACGATTTGATTAGAGAATGATAGTAGAGAATTAATCTGGATTAAGAGAGAAGCTATATAACGTATAGTGCCCAAGGGATTCACGCGAGCCAATTGTGCTCGCCTGTCCTAAAATAAGAACTCGGCCACTCCGGGATGAACTCGAGATAGAATCAAGAAGATGAGACCGCGCGTGCGGGGGTGTAGTTAGGTCGGCGGGTACATAGGTAGGACCGTAAAGGAGGCGCAGGTAGGGCCTGGCGTCAACTGCTGGGGTTTGTGGTGGTTGATATCGACCCGGGTCGGAGGGTCGTGTAGCAGTCAGGATCGCAAGGCGCACGCCTGGACGTGGACGGGAGCGAGGCGCAACAAGGAAAGCGGCGCGGGGAGGTAAAGTAGAAAGAGATAAATAAATAGGGAGATGCGGAGGGTGGTGAGAAGGGTGGAGAGTGTCGATGTATATACATGCACACGATCGTGGAGGTAGGTCATGCAGAAGAGGTAGTAGGCACCCGCCGGTAGTAGCAACCTGGCTGGCTAGCGCACCCCACACGCCGCCGGTGCCAGGCGCCGTGTCCCGAGATAGAGAGAGAGCTCAGTCCGGCTCATCTTGGCGCGCATGTGTGCGTGTACGTGTGTGCGTGAGTGGTACGAGAGTGGTGCTCGGCTCCGGGTGTACGTGTGCCGCGTTATCCTCCGGGTAACAGCTGCGTCAGTGGATTCGGGGGGGAATCCTGGACGCTGATCGCCTTTCGTCTGGCCGTGTCGCGGTGCTCGGCCAGCAGACTTGGAGTCGAGGCGGGCAAGGCCGAGACGTGCGCTCACCCCCGTCCGCCCTCGCCTCTCGGCGAGGAGGCGGAATGTGCAGCGAGGAGGATAACACTCGGGATTTCACCCGGATGTAGGTGCGTTGTCGCGGTAACCACGGGGGCTTCATGTGTATCCACGAGGAGGAGGAAGAGAAGGTAGCCGTGAACGGTCGATCATCCCCATAGAGGAGAACGCGGCGGACGCGGTGATGCGGTAGAGGGTGACGGGAGGAGTAATGTGACGGTGCGTGGTGCGCACTCAGCGGAAAAGAACGACGACGACGACCGTTAAACCGGCGCCATGTCGCAACGGCAGCAGACCCCGACGAACGAGGATTCTTACCTAAGCTGTGGCAGGCCGTCGAACCTGCTGAAGACGAGCTTCAGCAGCGCTCGCCTCGAGAAGCTCTATCGCGCCTCGTCGCTGCAGCAGCGTCGCGGCGGCCTCACGTGCTTCCTGATGGCGGCGATCCTGTACGGCCTTTACACGTTGTCGATGCCGGGAACGGTGCTGCTGGCACGTTGCATCAGCGCCACATTTCTCGTCCTGAATTCCTCCTTTTTACTCCAGACTAGATGCATCAAGATCAACACGGCACGCAACACGATCTGGTCAGTGATGCCGTGTATAGTCGGACAGCTGTGGATCGTGCACCTGCCCGCTCAGCTGTTCCTCAAGCCCGCCAAGGTCACGCCGAGGGATAGCCTAGCTTGGATGCTGCTGCTGCTCTACCTGCTGTTCGCCACCCTACCGCTCAAGCTGTGCCGCTGCACGTTCCTCGCACTCGGCAGCGTGCTCGTATACTTTATTGCCGTGATTGGTCTCTCCAGCGCGACATTGGAGGACCTTAAAACACAGCCTGTCGATATTCTGGTAGGTAACAGTGTCTCGTGTGTGTCTCGTGGTCACATTCAAATCGGCGGGTCCTCAAGAACGAATTGGAATTTGAAGAATTCCACTCACCCACCCACGAGATGAATACTCGAAGAATTGGAAAACGGGCGGCAACAGGGCAACAGCGGCAATCGCCGTTGAGAGAATTTCTTTAACTCGTGGACGCGTGAAGGCACTTGTCGTTTTAATCCACGTTAGCTATCCAAAGCTAGCGTAATCCACCACGTGACCTCTTTCCATTTATAGCGCCCCTCTATAAAGTTATTAAAAATAACTCAAATACTCATATACACTGCAGTCTATATTTAATAAGTCAGTCCCTTCGATCGTGCCTAAAAACGGCGATAACGAGCTTAGAACGCGAATATCGCGATGTCTACAGGGTTGTTCTTAAAAGAGGAACCTGACAGACAAAAAGAGAGAAAAATGTCACGTTCGAGTAACGCGTGCCTGTCTCAATGAAATCATTTTGAAGTGATGCGAGCACAATTGCGCGCGACTTAAAAGAAAAATGAATAAATAAACGAATAAAAATTACATGCACGCGTATTAATTGCGAGCAAGGGAAAAAAGACGCTTCCGCGCTTTCCGGTACGCGTGATGCATAGAAACAACGTTGTTGCCAACGCTGACTTCGACAAACTAATTCACTGTCAAGCGTAGACCGGCGGCGCGTGCACCAACAATCGATCCAAGTTCAACGAGGCGTATCTCCGCCGCTTTTATGAATACGTGACACACATGGTTGCGAAGAAAAAAAAATAAATTAGAAATTTCACGTTGTAACTCGCGAGGATTGTTTCTCGTGAAGAATCGGGGATTGGTGTTGAATAGTTCAATCGTAACGATCCGTTCTCTATCTCATTCAGAATTGTGCTGTTAAATGAATCAAATGTCACTCTGTGAAACGTGTGGGCTACGCTGACGATGAATTTAGCAGCGTTATTAATTGCAAATTATACTATTTTTGTTGGTAACTCTTGACCTTAGATATGCACCGTTAACGTTCACCGCGACTGACACGAGTTACGCTACGTTTATCGCATATCGATACGTTGCACAGGAGATCAAGGGTACTACAACTGACTTCTTCTCTATTTATTTATNATTTTTTGTAAATATCCGATAATTTCGCGATAATTTAACTTATTTTTTTGTTTGGAATAGCTTTCTTGTAATAATTATTACATATATAAGAAGTATTATTAAGAATATATAATTATATTAAAATAATTATATAATTATTACATATAATAAAAGTTATTTTCAACAAATAAATTAAATCATTGAGACTTGTCGGAGATTTACAAAAACGGTGATTAATGGAGAAAAAGTCAGTTATTGAAACTGTATTTAATTATTGAGATTATCTATTGAAACTCTGATACCATTGTTAAAGACTTTTCCAACAATTATCGCTATTACTTTACGAGATTTGTTAATCTAACGGATAATGTATTTTAACGCAAATTTAATTATTAATATTCCATGTCCGTGAAAGTTGATACATACTACTTGCTTTGCTTATTACGTGGGCTTGCCTTATCGATCCCGGTACACGTAATATTACATTGTTAAAGAGATAATAAGTACTCGGAACGACTATGTATGTATCGCATAGTAAAGTTAGACTCATATATACCTTTGTTTCGAAACGTGGCATTGAACGCACCGATAACCGAGCCATAGTTTGTCGCTCCCGTGTGTTGCGTATTTCACGGTTACATACGGTTTAAAGTGCACGTGATGCGTCCAGTGAAATATCTCGAGAAGCCGGGAAACTCGTGCGATGAAGTGATTGCTTCATCAGACTTTTTCTTTCTCTCGTTCTCTCTTCCCCTCGCTCTCTCAATATTTTCTCTGCAATCCAATGCATCGCAAAGAATAACACAATTATTGAATTAAATGAAGCGACCGCGCGCTGGAGTTTCTCAGAAACCTTTCATTCCGTTGAAATTGCCGTATGACATGAGATATCGTATTTGTTTCACTTTTCATTCAATTGTGATGATCAACTTTTTGTAAAAAAAAGAAAAAAAGAGAACTTGTAATATTCAAAGCATAAGAGAATATTGAATTGATTTACACGCGTCTCTGTGTGTCTCTCTCGGTTACGTTACGGCGGAGAATTCTAACAAATAATTGGTTTTATCGACCTACAATAGCATAGAACGGCCGATATAGTAAACAGTACAAGTGCATCGGCCTAGGCGTGCAAAACTTTCGGCAGCAATATCGTGTGAAAGCGAAAGCTGAAGTAGACGCGCGGCACGTGGCTCCCGTCGTTAGTAACACTCGAGTAGAGTTTGGTCAATGGTAGTTTAAAATAGAGAGACGAAGATAGAGACACGTAATGAGAGCGAAATAGAGTGAAAGACAGAGAGACAGAGAGAGAGAGCGAGAGGGGGGGGGGAGGAGACAAAGAGAGCGAAAGAACGGCGCTGCGCAACGATGCGAGAGGTTGCCTTTCGATACGCGACGCGCTTGATGCTTTTTCGCTGGGAATGAACTGACTACCGTTCACCAACATGGTGGAATACCATCCGGAAAAGTGACCTTATGCTCCAGATATCGACTATGTTTGTCGCTGACGGAAAAAAAAAACAATCGCAAATACAAATACGTTAGCCGTTGCGAAACTTTCGTATTCCCTTCTAAACACAAATGTAGTTGCCTTTGTTTTGTTTAATTCTTTTTACATGAAACACCATATTAGAATCAATGCTAAAATTCCGAGACTGTTGCACGCCAAATTCCAAAGTCTTAAATTATATTGCCAGTTATTTCGCACAATCTGTCGTTTAGATCTGTCGTTTAGACTTATTAGGCGTTTCTATGGAAACGAATCCTTTATCCTTTCAACCCAGCCAATTTGTAATTAAGTCTTAACGAAGAGGGTCTGTAATAAAGTCTTGTCAAGTAACGCGATTAGATCGCTCCCGCGGTGCTAGACGCTCGTAAAATCAGCTTCGTAAAAACCCCCTGTAGATCTTGACGCTGACGCTCTTCACCGGCGCCTGTATTTTGGGTGCTTGCGGCTACTGTCTGGCGGAGTTTCAGCAGCGCCGTGCGTTTCTGGAGACCAGGCAGAGCTTGGAAGTCCAACTGTTGATCGAGGAGCAGAGCGCGGAGCAGGAACGGTTGCTGCTCAGCGTTCTGCCGGAGCACGTCGCGGTCAAGATGCGGCAGGACCTCGGTGCGTCTCTCGACACGCAGTTCAAGAAGATCTACATGTCCAGGCATGAGAACGTGTCGATACTTTACGCTGACATAGTCGGCTTCACCGCGATCTCATCGACCTACAGCGCCAGCGAGCTGGTCAAGATACTCAACGAGCTCTTCGCGCGATTCGATCAGCTCAGCGAACGGTATATATTTTTTTAAGTTTTCACTTTAATAGATAATTGAATTTAATATTAATACATTTTCTTATGTTAAGAAAAGAATATTTGATATTAGTGAAGAATTTTGAGAGCTACATTATTCTCATTAAATTTGCGCGTTTTTACGTACGCCCTATCGATCTCATGAATAAAGTACAGCACGCACAAGGTGAAAAACGCTGCGGTTCAAGCAGATCGATATTGTAAATATTCTTAATTCGGCTAATTAATATTTTAATTATTGGAAGAATTAATAAGTCATTTGGGTAAGTCGTTAGTGAGGAGTGAGTTTGGGATAGTGAAATATTCAGAAAAAAAGTTAAATATTTGTCACCCGCATAGCAAGTTATTTTTGTCTTCGCCCGATATATGCATGTTAAGTGAGACTTCGCGTGTTATCGAATGCTAATCGTAAAACGGTACGGCAAAGTGGTAGAATTCCGTAGCTCGCGCGTTCCATTTCCGCCGGGGATAATGAAAATTGTATGATCGGTTCGGCGAAATTGATTCCATCAGTGAATTCCCTGTCGATTTTGTCTTCGACTATTCCTACTCCGTAAATCCTGCCGCAGGGGGAGGTCCTTCGAGGACACCGGCAATCGATATCCCCGGGGACCGGGGTTTTCCATCGTCACCAAATACACTTTGCAGTTTACGTGATCATCATCCGTCGTCGCGTAATATTCTATTTATAGTCAGAATATCTTCTTTACTCACACTCACACTCAAAGAGTCATTAGTCACGTTCTTCAAACCAATCGATTAGGCAATGAGAGAGATTGCGACATTGGGAAATCTTATTCGCAGATATGAGCAAATGCGCATCAAGATTTTGGGGGACTGTTATTACTGTATAAGTGGTGCACCCGTCGAAAGGCCAGACCACGCGGTCCTCTGCGTGTATATGGGGCTGTCCATGGTGGAGGCGATTAAATATGTTCAACAAACGACAAACAGCCCCGTCGACATGAGGGTAGGCATTCACACGGGTGCGGTGCTCGCCGGGGTCCTCGGACAGAGGCAATGGCAGTTTGATGTCTACAGCAAAGACGTCGAGCTGGCGAACAAGATGGAGAGCAGCGGAAGAGCGGGGTAAGAAGAGCTTCTCATAAGACCTTTTAATTTGAGACCGTGATTAGAGTTGCATTTATTATATTTGGGAATTTATCGCAATCGGATTAAAAGATCCTTCGGTTAATGACAAACGTACTTTATTTCATTTTAACCTTTGAATTATTAATATGTCGAGAAAAATATTGTTCGATTGAATATCAATGTAATCGAGTGAAAAGATGAAACGATATTCTATCTATTCGTTGAGAAAGGCCGCGTTTGCATGCCGAGTGCATAAATAAATAAATGCTTTAAGGAGAGTACACATCTCGAATGCGACGTTGAGCTTCCTAAATGGGGAATTCGAGGTCGAGCCGGCGCACGGGGAGGATCGGGAAGAGGCACTCCAAAAAGCTGGCCTCGTCACTTACTTTATCGTGAGAGCCTTGAAGCCATTTAAGCCAGCGGTGACGAAAAGTCTCGCGTCGCTCGCGGACGCGGAAAACTCGCAAAGAATAATAGAGAATGTGCAGGACAAGGTGGACAATATGCGGGAAGATTCCGAGGAATTTCAACAACGTCTGAGAAAGAAACTCGACAGTAAAGGTAAAAATGAAAAAGTCAGGCATTTTGAGTTGAAGTTTTGAGGAACGTTACATAAAGCTCGGCGAAATTAAATCCAAGGAGATCGCGGAGATCCGAGGAATGTTATTTCATTTCAACTCGGTAAGCGGCTTAAAAATCCGCGCATGCGTTCGCAAAGTGTTACTCTCATCGGGTGTTGCGAATTATCGACGCGAGCACTGATTACAATCAACGCTCGAGCGAGCGTGTCGCTATGTTGATTAATATTCAACTACGTAACAAGCGTCGGTGAAATCGCGGAATTTAATCTTTCCTTGTACTAGGTACGTTTAAACATTTTTAAATACATTTTTAAATACATGAAATCGACAATCCATTTCATTTTTCTTTTTGCAAAATAATCTCTCGTTCCGAGTTCCGTTTCTAAATTGAAGTCAGACTTTTCGGATATCCTGTCGCGAATAAAAATGACAAGCTAGCCTCAGCGAGGATCCGCCCGATAATGATAACCGTCGATAATGTCAATCGTCGGACATCCGGCTTATTAACGACTCAACCTTACATGTGACGTCAACCTGTGAACACTCGTAGGTAGTGGTACCGACCTGAAAGGTCATGCCTCCTGGTTGACCCTACGGTTCAAGGATCCGAGCTTGGAGTCAGCGTTCCATAGCGTCGAAGAGGCCTTCTCGCCCCTATCGCTCCTCGGTGGACCCCTGGTTACGATGTGCGCAGCTCCTGTCTGGAGGCTGCTGCCCTGGGGACCGTTCACGTGGGGCGGCGCCGGGGTGGTCACTCTCTTCGGTATCGTGCTGGCTGGGGCTACCTGCTTGGGCAGCGCCGTCAGAGCGACGTGGCTTAGAAGCACCCTCGCGCTCCTGATGACATTCTCTCTTATAATCTTCTTACTATTAGATATGGTATGAATTTGGACAGCTGCTTTCAATCGATATTTGTTGCTGTAGTTGCTCGATTACTCACACGATTGAATTTTCTTTCTCTCTCTCTTTCTCTAATTCGCTTATCTTAGAAATCCTAGATTGACTTTTCTCATTCAGAGAAAAATTCAAAGTTGATTTTTCAATAAAAATTTAATAAATGGTACTCATTATATGATTTTCAACATTAGAAGAGATCTATCATTGTTTATATCTTTAATATCTCAAAGCGTTTGATTTTATCATACAAATGTTTTTTCTGAAAATAGACAGAGATATAAGGTGTATTTGTTATCCATTTCATGTAGACTAACTGCGTGATCATCGACGATATCGAGCCGCCGAAGAACACCTCGCTAAACTGGTCCTCGCGATGTCCATACCCTTCTTATTATTCATACATTGGTGTCCTCGCGCTGATCGCTATCTCGATGCCGACATATCTCTGTTACCTGACCAAGGCGTGCCTAATGTACTTCCTTGCCGGCACGCAATCCTGCATCAATGTCTTGTTCCTGGCATCGAGCCTAGATAGGGAAGACGGGGCATCGAACCAAGGATTCGTGTCCTTTCCGCTGAAATATTCACTGGCGGCCACCTTGTTCACCATCGCGACCGCACTAGTCATCGTAGCGAGATACGTAAGTGCAAAATATTTCACTTAGAAAGATTTTAGATCGCTATAAGCATCACTTATTCTACCTTGGTAGCGATTTATTAATACAAAAGAAATTAATAGCGAATATTTTAATAAATAAATTAATCGAAATCGATAATCGAAAATATTAATATTTATTCAATGCATAATACTGAATAAATAAATGTTAATATTAATTTGTAATTATCATACGGGATTTTTAAAAATAATTTTTGTGAATTTCATACATTCTACTTTCATGCTTTCGAATCTCGATTTGATTTTGAAATGCAAATTTTTATGCCAAAGTTAAATATGTAATACCACATTATTAAATTGATATTTAATTTATATATTATGACGTTAATAAACGTTTCATAAAACCTACAAAGAATTTATTGTGAAAAATATCCCAACCAGAGTTAGAATGGATATATCTATTACTTGGAATGTGAGTTTCAAGGTTCTACCAATAATATTGAATAAATAACAAATAAACTTGTGCATGTTGAAATATTTGACGACGGTCGATTGCTACAAGCTTTAACGGGGAAATATTGTACATACATCGGCTTCTTTACGTGCCGATCGATCTACAGTGCGTTGTAGCACGCGAGAATGGAACGACTCGCGAAAATGATTCCTTCCTTCAAGGTCGGCACGTCGATAAAAGAACAATCAATTCTCATGGGTCTATAAAAGCACGCCGACGATTGCCTCGATCCATTTTGTGTCGTGTTAAATCGGATATCAAGAGTATTACTGCAAGCACTTTGAAATACACTATTCGTACAAATTGGTACATGTCGATGCGTTACGTTTTTAAAAATTACCTACTTCGTTTTCAATATTCCGAGATAAATTATTTCTATTTTCATTCTGAAATCATACTTCATTTCACTTAACGGAAAATTAAGCCATGACGCGCTGTGTTGTTTTCCGAAATAATCCGGCAATGGGTATTTGGGCGCGAAATAGAAACATAATCCATTTGTGGATAACGATGATGACGGCTTCAATTGAGAAATTGGATCTCGGGTAATTCGCGATTTTTGAATGGGCTTTTCATGGTGCGTTGAATGACACTCCGACCAGCACAATCCTCTATAATTTGCTATCGAAAGCGCCAAGTGAGAGAAGGGCGAAAGCAATTTCGTGGAATTTTTGATCTAACGAAAAACATTTTCTTTCTCAGAAAGGAGATGTGCCTTCACAGAATTCGCTCGCGAGTTTCATGAAACTTGAAGAAACTTCGTAGATGAATAGTTCGAATAAAAAGGCACTATTAATTTTACTATAATTAGCTAATATCGAATAAATGTTAAAATTCGATAGCAGAATAATTAGGAATTTCACTGCAATCAAAATGTTAATCTCCCCAATCGTTTTATTCAACGGTGCGAAAAGTGACAATTTCCAAATGACAATTTCGTTAACTGCACGAATATTGTGTGTGTAGGCCGAGAAGGCGCGAAGAATGCTGTACCTGCGAGGACGAGAGGTGATCGCGCAGAGGGAACGGGCAGCGGATATGAAACGAAGAAACGGCGCTCTAATATACAACATCCTGCCGCCCCACGTGGCCGCTTATTTCCTGTCGCACGCGAGGCACTACGACGATCTTTATAGCCAGAGCTACGCCGAAGTGGGCGTGCTGTTCGCTAGTATGCCAAACTTCGCGGACTTCTACAGCGAGGAGAGCATCAACAATCAAGGCCTTGAGTGCCTCAGGTTCCTGAACGAAGTGATCTCCGACTTCGACGCCGTAAGTTTCTCACCGTTCATCTTCATGCCGCAAAGTTTCACCCGTTACAGTAATTATATCTCTCTTGCACATTACAACTCACTTCATTCTGTCTGATTAGATCCTCGATCAGAAGAAATTCAAAAGCATCATCAAGATCAAGACGATAGGATCGACCTATATGGCCGCTTCGGGAATAACCGAGGTGCAAACGGTGCAGTCGGAGGATGGTCCCCGGTGGGGTCACCTCGTCACTCTCGTGGATTTCGCTCTGGAGCTTAAAAAAGCCCTGTCAAGCATCAACGAGCAGAGCTTTAATCATTTTGTTTTGAAAATGGGCATCAATCATGGACCGGTGACTGCCGGTGTCATCGGGGCACGGAAGCCTCACTACGACATTTGGGGCAACACCGTCAATGTCGCGTCGAGGATGGAGAGCACGGGGAAGGTCGGCTGTATTCAGGTATCGATCGGAAAGATGCATTAACAATCGCTTTCAAATTCTTTGTTTCATTAACACAATATGTTTCAACGGAGAGATTTTTTTTACTAAAATCGAAAAAAAACTTTAAAAAAATAAATAATTTTGCAGGTCACCGACGAGACGCGGAAGATACTGGAGCCGTTCGGTTTCGGCTTCGAGCAACGAGGTCTCGTTTTCGTTAAGGGCAAGGGACAGCTCTTAACGCACTATCTCATCTCCAAGGACGGCGTCTTTCTCGATCTCGACAGCGATCTGCCTGTTGAACCTACCCACCCGATAATTTATCAGTAATGTACACGAAGGCTCTAACTCGAACGAGAAACAACCTTTCACCGGGGGTACCAAACCGGTTGTTCAGAAAGAATCGTTACGATTCTTCTCGGCGGGTATCAGGCTGCATGCTCCGAGCTCTAACGCTCCAATCTGATAGTTTCCGAGAGCTGATGAATTACGAATCGTAAATGAGACGACGTCTCTGTTCACCGAACGAAATTTTTCTTCAAGGACGTTTCGACAAGCTAAATGTGTATTGTCGTAGAGAACTCTCTAAATGTTAGCATCCTCGTGTCTCAGAAGGAGGAAATGGCACGCGGAGAAAAGGAGAAGAAGGATCGGAGACGGGCGGAATCGACGCTTATTCACGACTGTCCGCGAGTGTCATCGTACGTCGCCATATCATCATCCATCATTCATTACTGATAAACGCGAAGGGAGAAGTTTGCACACAGCTGCCGTCGACTACTCATTGTCACAACGTTTGCACGCGCACACGCACGCACGCACACACGCGCGCACGCATGCACACACGGGATCACGCGTGCGCGCGTGTCTTACGAACGGCGAGGGTGCGTTGAAATTCGTACAGGGTATATTAAAAAAAAAAAAAAAAAAAAATAATAGGTTTAGAAAACACGCTGGTTTGAAAAACGCGAATGAAAAAACGATATTTTGATGTCGCCGTGTAAATAGCAATAGATCCGTAGGGAAGAACACAGATGTAATATAGTAACAGATGGAACGCCGTCTCGAGGATCTGAATAACGTAGAAGTAATTTACTTCGTGTGTGATAAATCTCGTATTCTAGCGCTAAACTTCTTTCTTCAAGTCGCACCGATCGGACACGGCTACTGACGCAGAAGCTGCACGAGAAACAATCCGCGAAACCTGTCGTTAGTATTCGGTATCCCATTGCCATCGGATCCCTTCCCAATACGAGCAATAATCCACATAATTGTCATCGAAAAGTAGCTCGAAATAGTTCTACGTCAATTTCCGCGCCTGATCTACACACAATTCGAATTCGATCTGCGATATTTCATCGCGCCGGCATACGAGAAGACAAATCTTGAAAGAAAACAGACGAGAGAGAGAGGTGTGAGCAGATAGAAGCGCGAATGTCCGTTCTCGCGTCACCACTTCCGGTTATCAGTGACGTTTCGTACATGTCATAATTTTGATCGATTGCAAATCAACGATCTCGAGTGGGCGACGTCTTTTTAGAGAGAGAAAGGAGTCTTAGAGAACTGTATTCTCCCGGATACACGTCATCTGTAGAGCGCACACGAGATATATGTATATCGGGGACAGTATACATACAATATTATATATAACGGCGGTACTTGACAAAATGAAAATATAAGAACACTAGGGTACTATAAATGTGCGCGGTATATAAAAAAAAAACGCAAAGGAAAAAAAAAGCGAACATCGCCGATACGGTAGTAATTTATTTTTCTACAGTCGCCGAGAATTTATCACAGACTACGTTTACACGGCCTGATTTACGCCGAAGTTATAACATCGATGTTATAACTACTGACGTGTAAACGCTCCTTTACGACGAAGTTACTACATCGAGGTAATAACTGAAAGTCGTTTGATGAAGAGGCTTAGNATAATAACATCGANGTAAAAGGANGTGTAAACGCTATTNACTTTAAGTAGGAGTTATAACATTAGCGTTACTAAGTCGAAGTTAGAAGCCGTGTAAACGTAGTCACTGACCAAGATGACTCGGGTAACACGTGCGTAACGCACACGAGCAACCTATAATGAAATTTTCTACTGACTCTTTCGTTACGTACGACGGCATAAATCTCAGCACAAAAAAAAAGAACGTCTCCCCTCGCGCGTGTTCAAGAGTAATTTATACTCACTCGCTCTTGACGAGATTCACGTAACAATTCGAGTTTAGCGGCAACGCAATTCGTGCACAGCATTTCGCGACGGCGTTGAATGTAACGAGAGGGTTGCGGGAGAAAGAGCATCGAGAGAGAGAGAGAGAGAGAGAGAATGAGAGAGTGGGTGTGAACGATGAGAGTTTGAATGGAGTGCGAAATCAAGTAGGTATCGGCCTAAACATGAGAGAAGCTAAGCAAAATGTCAAAAATGGATCCACTCATTCAGAAAGAGAAAGAAAGAAAGAGAAGCGATATACTTCCAAATCGTTCCACGAATCGCGTACTTCCATTTCCGGCGACTTCTCGCCCGCACAATCATGCATATACGCAACAAACACGCGAAGTCGACGTATACACGCGGAAACGTATCGATTGGCACGTTAATATACACACGCGTACGTAGATCGGAGAGTTATCTTGTAAGATAGCAATAAACGGACTCTCTTTCGCGTATATACGCTATATTTTCACGAGTCGATAGGCAGAGAATGTGGATGGATTGACGTAATCTATGGAAAGTTGATTAATTAAGAGAAATTAATAGAAATTCATTTTGTAAAACTTTGAATTCTTAATCCTCGAGATTGGAGGGTTATGTAAAATTATCTTTCACTCTCCCTTCTTTTCTTCGTTAGAAGAAACATAAAGGGCTGTCGTTAGAGAATAAAATGTAATAGAAGAGAGTACGCAAACATTTTTAATCTCTGACATCAAAGATTCTAGGAGAGATTCTACCTCGCAGATTGAATTTCTATTAATTCCTCTTGTTTCATTTATTTTTTTGTGGCTGATGTAGAACGCGCAAAATGATCCGCGTGTAATCATGTAATAGTCATGTAAGGAGAATATATCACTGTTGATATGTTAGCACTTTAAATGTGACAGGGCAAATTTGGAGCAAGCGAGAAAAAACTTGTAAAACTTTCGACTTTCTAACGCGGCAGGCGCAGCTGTACGCGAAAATCCGAGGGTGACATGTAAAACTACGCGAGAAACCCCACTCCTGCGTCGGCGAGATAATAAATGGCGTCTTTGCCTACGAGAAAATATGGTATTATCTTTTTTTCCAAACAGATGTTCGCGCTACTTTTAAAATTTATTCACCGAGAGAGATCTGAGAGATCATTATTATTTATTTCTGTGAACTGTATTCATATGGGATCCAATATTCTTGGTTGCTGGTTATTGATGCTTGAAATGATTTCGAGATGTCCGGATATACTTTACGTTAACGACTAACGAGTCTCTATGATTCTACAAAAATAGTATAAAAATAAGAGTTTTAAACATTCAGGGATTGGCCTAATAAACGCAGGTTTTGGAAGTCGCAAGCAATTTATCAGAAACTCGAAACAATAACACTCGCGAATATTAAAATCAGACTCTTGTGTGTTTTGTATATGTATATACAAGTTTGAAAATATTTCTATCGGCATCTTGAAACGAAACTTTGTCATCTTTTAGTTAAATTCTCTCGCAGTTGTTTCACGAAATCAAGTCCATCTCTTAAGTGTCTAGGATTATACCAATCGAAGACAACAGGAATAGCAAATGTTAGAAATTAAAAGCGATGTTAAATATCTTTGTAAATAAATTTCGAATTAGAACTCTGTGAGTTTTGTGAAAGAGAGTAAAATGAAATTAATGAAAGAACACGGTTTGATTGACTATTCAGTCCTGAAGCCTAAAACAAATCCCTTTAATTTCCATTTGTTTCCATTAATATCATTCCATGTTCAAGAAATTGAATTACAAGAACAAAGGTAAAAATTAAAGCGGTTGCCGTCAGCTAGTAATTTTGTAACCCTTTTATCGTTTTTCTTTTTTTCGTTTCGCTGGAAGAAAGGAAAGTAATTTACCGCGAAATGGGACGTTCGAAAGGAGATAGTTACAACGTTTACAAGCATGTATATATTTAGCGTAGATGATTAGAATTGGGAAACGTATTGGTACGATCACGAATACATATTGGCACGATTAAATTCAACGCGCAACAATTTTACATCGAATCGACCCATTTTTCGCGGTTAGCATCGGCCGATACTGAAGAAGATGCTGAGAGGGATCTTTAAACGGAATAAGTATTATGTAAGTACGAAAACGTATACCGCCGATCAAAAAGATCTGCGAAGCTCGATATGAACGTTTATTCCACATGTAATTTGCAACATTTGAACATTTCATGTTCCTGAATTAATCCTTTTTTTTCAATAATTTCATTATTAATTACAGTCTTTATCGAGATAAAGAAGTTAAACTTCATAAAATTAAAATATTCCAATTTCCCCATTTAATTATATCGCTGCACAAATCGATGATATCGTCACAATGAAAAACCACAGAATAATTTAGGTCATTCTTTCCCAACTGCCCTTTTCACATTTCCGCTTCTCTTCTTTTGTATCTTTTTTTTCTTCTTAGTAGACATGATCTACATTTGTTTCATTACTAAATATGCAGAAAGAAACAGCTCTATTTATCTTCTCTTGAAAATGTGTCGTTTTAGAATCCTTATATAATATGTTGCGAAACTCTGAGACTGCTGATTTAAAAGATTAATTAGAAAAATTATGGAGAAATCAAAATAGAAATAAAAATTCTACAGTTAATATAAAATCTAGAGCGAGAAAAGTACGATTTCTTCGATTTCTTCATTAACAGAATTTAGGGCAGTATATGTCTCGTAGAGTTGTTAAGTGAAATGTGACGTGAGGACCCTATTATCAATTTTGGTTTTGTTCATGCAATGAGCACGAAAACATCATCGCGAGATTTATTTTGAGTGTATCGTCGCGTATCACACAAGGGAAGTAAAGAAAGAGATTTTTGTCCTTACATATATCGTAGTGCAACACGTTAGCGTTACATATATGTATACATCGTATAATGCGATAGTTAAAAAAAGTAGAGGAGCGGTAGTTCCGCTATATCGTTATCGCGTCTTGGATTATTTTTAGAAATTTCGTTGCTTCGTACAGAGCACAACATCAAAGTAAGACGCGTCTTCATAACGCGCGCGGGCGCGTGAGCAACTATAAATATATACAATATATATAATTATGTGTGTGTATATATATGTATTTATATATTTTATCATATATAAAACAAACGATTCTCTCTCTAGGCTGTACGAAACAAGCTCAAAGTTGCCTGTTTGAGTTTTCACATGCTTGAAACGGAATCGAAACCGATTTTAGGATCTAGCAAAAATAAATTGTACCCTTTAGAAAATTCTTTAATGAGAAGGTGTATATAACAAGCGAGTCGAGATTATTTTTACTTGCTGACGTAACGATCGATATGAGATTTTATAAAAATACATGTTACTTTAACGTTGATCGCAACTGGCTAATGGCATGAAAACTATTCAGTGTCGTATCGGATTTCGATTCGATTTCAAGCCTCGACCGAGTTTGAGACGAAGCATAGACGATAAGTTGCCTTCAGATTAATTTTGCATCGTTGGAAACTGCTTAGTTTATCGCGGTGTATGTGTTCGTCACTTCCGGCCGGAAGTCGGAATTTCACCGAGTCGCGTTTAACATTATAATTTAATTTGCCGGGAATGTGCGCTTCCCGGCCGATTGTCACGGATAGAAGTTGTGTAAAGCACTTGGACAGTCGTTAGAGGTTTTCAAACAATTCGCGAGATTTATGTGTTCGCATGCGGCGTCCGACTCTGCGGACAAGGCAACGTAGATTGGCCAAGGGATTTCGGTATTAAAAGTTAAACAGTTGATTAAACGACTAGAAGAATTCTAGTATGATCGAAAGATCGTTTCGTATCCCGAGCTATTACGTTCGCGTATCTCAACCGAGGCTCTTCTTTCAGATTATATTATATAATATATGGATTTGTCCGGGGGCGAATGTTGAAAAAAAAAAAAGAAAAACGCGTTGAGAATTATCTAAGAAAAATTCTGTTGTCTTAGTAAAAATTCGGAGATATAATCTCAAAAATACGACGATCGTTTAATTCACGGTCGTTTGATCTTGATCTCTATCTCGCGAGCGAGAATTTGCATCTCGATTGCGATTAAAATCGCGATTGAAGTTTCGAGCGTTCGCTCAATTGCATAAAGCGCATCCCATTCGAATGTTACCGAGCAGAATAGACAGGTCGCGGAGACAGTTCAACAAATGGGTTCGACCCGCAATTGTCCTCTCCTCGTCGTATAACTGCAATCCGGCTTATATTGACCGAGGCCCGCCCCAGTTACCGCCTATCAACGGTGCAGTAAATCTCGCAGAAGAACATTTTAACGGCTTCTCGTGGCTCGTGAAGCACTGTGGAAAGCGACGCGGAAATATTTTCTTTGGCGATACCACAGCTCAAAACATAAGTTTGTATTCGTTACCGAGATACTGGATCGAGTGCATTCGGTGTGAAAACCCCCGTCCTCGTTGATTCCCGCATATACAAATATTTTTCAGGAAAAAAACCGGCTAAGACTCGTAACAAATATGCATCCTGTAATTCTTTTCAGACTTACGTAACTTTTCTATTTTGCGTGTTCTCCACATCGAAACTTTTTATCGATATATTTATCTGTATATTACGATTTGATTCGCATATTTCTTGTCGATTTAAACGAATCGTGTCAACGTTATTATATACCCTTCGTTATCAATCTTGCGTTTTTTCTCATGGCAGCGTCATCTTCGCTGAAACTTTAAATACCTAAATACACACATCGTTACGCGACAAAGACAATAAGATATCGTATAAAATCTTTTTACAACCTGGCTAATCGCGTCTAAAATGAGCCGTGTATCGACAGTCGTCGTCGTTATTTCATTCATTTCTCATTTACACATCAATCTTGTCATCAAAGGACCGAACGCTTAGTCAAAACGCCATCCTAGACACAGACTGTGTCACGCAGTGCCCCGTGTCTCTTCTCAATTCTTTTCTTCGCGCAAGGGCGAGTTGAAATTTAGACCCTTCCTCAGGCCTCATCAGACGTTATCACGGAAAGCATCGCCGACGCCCAGACGATTGTTATCCTGCGTTGATCCAGGATACCGGCCGGGTGCCAGCAACCAGCCTCACGTCTTGGCGAACTTGTAGACCACACCGAACACTAGTACGCTCACCAGCATCAACACCATTGCGGTCACCACTTTGGCGAAGGCGTTCAGCCCGCTCTCCGTGGGCTGCTGGGATCTTCCGCTCGGTACACTCTGCTTGGCGGCAAGACCGCGCGCCAGGGCGGGAAAGGCCAGGCTCTGGGTGAAGGTTAACTTGTGAAGGGACTCCGACAGGGAATACGGACCCACGGAACCGCGGGCTGCGGCCCTCAGTAGGGCATACTCCAAATCCAGAGCATCGAACATGCTATATCTGCTGATGGAGAAACAAAACATAGATATCTCTAATTACTTTGTACGCGTTATAATATACATTTCTTATAGTGTTATTTAATATACACTATTTCGGCTATTTCATATAAGTTACACATATTTTTAACACAGCACCTTCAAGATGATTGAACCTTAATTTTTCTTTATTTAAAAAATCTTTTTATTTTACACGCATTATTTTTATATATTATTATACGTATTATTTTTATAATTGCTGTAATCAGTTCTAATATATTTGTTTTAATTATTTATTTTATATAATTCTAAAATATATGTTTTATAAGCTAGCACGTTTCTCTGGCAAAATATTCAAAATCTCCATCGTTTCTTTAAAATTTGATGATAAGTGCAACAATTCCGACGTAAGTTCTTGTTTTTTTAAACAAAAGATGTAGTGAAGAAAAGCAAGCCTCTACCGAGACAATCCAATGTCCTGGCTTCGGTGTGCTCGCTTATGAGATTACAGAATTGCGACGGGCAAAAAATAGGGCGAAATTGGGGCGCGGTAGATCTCAAGATGGGGGAAAAAGCGATTTTCTCGAGGTTCTCGTCATAAAAAGAACCACTCGGTGTTTGCGACAAGAACTCATACAAGTGCGAGCACATTCTACCAGCACTTATACACGCGCACGTACAATCGTAATGCTGATACGTCGTTGACATACCTTCCGTACATTTGCATCGTGTCAAGGTCGTTCCTTGACACGAGTCAAGATCAAGTCCGACATCGAACGCGTAGACCCCACAATAGATTATTTCTGCCGTTCGGATCTCCGGGACCTTGCTCACAACGCGCATACGTGGCCAAGGATAAGGTCGGAAAATGGATATTCGCGCCGCCGATACTTTACAAGTAAGAAGAGAAGAAGATAATATTTCTTACAATAATACTTGTCGAACTTGTTGCAACTGCTTCGAAATTCACAGTGACAGTCTCCGCTGCGACAATATTACTAACTTTGCTCATTTATTATGATTACAATGAAGCTACCACCTTTTGTTTATTACAAAAACGTGGATAATTAAAATTTTATATGTAAATTTTGCTAGATTTTCTCCTCACTTTATGTATCATCATTAAAAAAATGAAAATAAAATAATACAGAAAGTAAATAAAGAAAGAATTAAAAAAATGAAAATAAAATAATACAGAAAGAGAATAACAAAGAAACAAGATTGATTCGTTGGCTGAAGGCGTCGAATAGAATCAAATTAATTACCTGCTGCTGCGTCTCCTGTCCTGCGAGTGCATCGACACGATCGCTGAGCTCGGCATCGAACGCAGGCTACTGGTGGTCGAACTGGAGGGACTCGGCGGCGCGGGCCGGTCCTCGTGGTCCTCGTCTATAGACGTTCTATCCGGCGACGGCGGACTCCTCGATCCCGCGTTATGGTGGTTGTGATGAAGATAATGCAGCTGTAGCCGCGCGTGATCCGGATGCAGCAAGCTGGCGCGACGCGATTGCTGCGGCGTCATCGCCGGGCTGTTGCAGGTGACACCGCACGGCGACGGCGATGCCTTTATAACGCATTTCATAAGAGTTATGATATTTTTTTTTCATGTCGTGACAAATAAATCGATTCGCGCGAGAGGACTCTACGCCGAAAGCACTATAAACATATTCGTGTCCGATAGAAATTTAATTTAAGGCGCGTGCAAGATCTCGAGAACATTTCATATTTGTTTAATTCACTCAAGCACAGTCAAAGAGTATTGACTTTATTGATATATGTTTGGAGCTTTGATAAGGAAATAGTATCACGTAAAACACGCACCTGGATGGACTCGATGCCGCTGTCGTTGACACTTTCCTGCACATCTGGGAATACAAAAGCTTGGGCCTGTCCATCGACATCGGCTTTGGGCGAGTCGCTGGGCCATACTTGAAGAAGAGGAAGTCCTCCGCGTGTCGTCTCGTTGCAGACTTCGGCGATGACAACGTTGCTTGTTGATACCCCGGTATTGAGGCACAAACCCAGCTCTCTCAGTGGTTTCTGCTAAACAACTTAGTCGTTTTATGATTTTGTCACACACATAAAAAATTCTATAATATATACAAAAGAAAATTTTTTTCTATTCTTCGCACAGATTTAAACTTGCTTGGAAATAAATGTACTTTGAGAATATCGATTAGAATATCTTGAACGTAATTAAGGGAGATTTAAATTTCGTTATTTGTGGCATATGCACTTGGAACTGACTTTGAAATATTACGAGACTCGTATCACGCAGCATGTGCGAGAACGCCTTGCGACTTTTAGCAGCTCGATGATTTTCGATAATAAATATCGCCGCTAGAAACTTGGTAATGTCGTCGTGGCACGAGACAAACATTTTCTGCGTTCGCGCCATATAAAAGGCCGGTCCTTCACGGCTGGATATTAGCATGTGAAATATTGAAAAGAAATATTTTTAGCCACGGTCGCGTTTCAAGAACAGATTAATCGATACGATACTCAGTCGTTTCGCTGCCGCGAGCTTTACTTCCATCCTAATGATGTTTAAAAAGAGTAATAAAAGTAACGAGAGAATGTCGCGTTGACTTTTTTTTTTGTTGAGGTAAAAGAATATTTCGAAGCACCTGATTGAAGCATCACTCAATTGAAACGTTGAAACATCGAATCTCTTATTCTATTGCATAAACATATCACAGATTTCACAGATTGTTACTGCAAAATTGTGATAAATTGAAATTTCCGCGCGATACGCTATTCTCGGCATGCTCGTCATGAAATATCGTGCATGTACTTACTTATCGTTCATTCGTAATCCCACAAAATGTATTTGACGTCATACTAGTAATATAATAATATTAATTTTCTCGTAGCGTATATTACGACTAATTACAGCTAAGAGTTTGATCAATTTCAAAAGATACTGTTACTTTTTATAAAATTAATAATTAATTGTTAAAAATCAATCCTATCAAGTGATGTGATAAGTACATTTTTCGTAAACTACATCTGTTTATGAGTAAAATATTACAGCGTATACCTCTACATACATGAAGGAGAGTTTGCTAGAAATAAACTATTGTTCTTGAATAACAACAACGTTATCGAAAGATGCAAATATTGGAGGAAAAATCGGAAAAATATAAATTTTTCCGATAATTTTATGCGATCATTAAAATATTATTAAAATATTACAGTATTAAACGCTACCTATTTCTCCGAAATTTGATGCTTTTATCTGCGAATATATTTTGGTAATGTAATTCTTTTATTATCTTTTATTTTATATAATCTGGATTAATTCTGGATCTCGAATAACGTTGCGCGTGTAGAAAAAAGAAATTATTATACGTTTAAATTACAAATAGTCCTATTTATTTTCAAATTACTGAATGACGTTGATTATATTCCATCGTCTGATATGCATATATGTATTATATGCTATTGATTACAAGCCAGAATTGAAAAACCGGCGTTGTTATTGAACCGTGTCATAATTTACCAAAATAAAATGTAAAGTGCAATCTGAACGGTCATCTTTTCATAATTCTTCAATGAATTGAAATTATTATTCCTACCCTTACTCGTGCCTCACCTTCGGCCTTTTCACGTCGGAGCTTATTCGTCGCAAGGGCTCTCTATCCGTCGATCGAACGATCTTGATTTTTATTAAACCTGCGACAACGTGTTGTGCGGGCAACGATGGATAATAATAATACATGGTTTAAAGTTCAAAATGTCTCGCCGCGCGAGAATCGCACTTACGCAGGATGGCGCGCGTCCACCGGCAAGCCACAACCGGGGAATAAACGGCTCGCTGGTTTCCGGTGCGGCGAGCTTGCAAAGGTCGACCCGCTGTACAAAAAAGCGCCGAGAAAAAGGCGACAGGCCGCAGAAGCAATGCGAAATGAATCGATAAAGCGCAAGCGAGCGGAAGTGCGGTTTTTGAAAAAAAACGCGTAGCTCGTCCCGAAATTTGATTCTGCCTTTTCCTCTTTCTCCCTCTCTTTCCAACTCTTGAGTATTTTCTACAGTTTCATATTTTTGTCGCTATAAAGAATAATATATTTCAAATATATTGTCTACTGTATAAAAAAAAGGACTTCAAACCCTTCGGGGAGTAGAGTCAAGGATTGGCCACAGAAGAGTATGAAAGAGATCGATAATGTGCGAGCAGGAAGTGTGTCGGCGAGGGTCGTAACCGAAATATATAATACTATATATACTACACTGTCGAGAAATCGAACCGAAACGTGAGACTTGTAATTATAGCTTCGACGACAGGCGAGGAAAGTGAAAACAGATGTAGGTAGAACGAAAATGTCGGAAACGTGTCGCATGACTGCCCCGATGTCTTCGCATTTTCTCCCCTTGATTCCTCTACTCCACGCCATTTCAGAATGTTTGCACTACGCAAAGCCCATCAAATATTTTTTTACTACTTCGCGGAATGATTCCGAGTCACGCTAAAAGTCGTACAGCGAGGGGGTGCATGGTGTTCAAATCGATAATGCAAAGTTTCTTTTTAAAGTGCGAACTCGTTTCCGCCGTAATAAAAAGTTGGCTCGTCGCAGATGCGGATTCCTTTTCATTCGTAATAGAAAAATCATCGTTATCGGACAGATTAAAAAGAATTGGAAAATTTGAAAAAAAAAATCATTTCATCCCTTTTCTCGGAGAACTGCTCCTACAATTTTTGCGTTGCATCGAAACGGTAATAATAGTGATCTCCCGCTAAAATCGAACTGCGAGAAACACGGCGCAAAATATATCGAGCGTTACTTCGCATTCCGTCATACTCGAACGCAATTTGCGTGCCAGATGTGTAAACGCTTTTCTTCTCCCTTTTTTTGCGAGACTTGCGCCAAATGGAAGTTACGAGATGTGAACTTGGCGGCACTCCAAATTGATCAGTGGAAAACCCCGCGAAAGAGCGCGAGAAAGATTGTACGCACGAGAAATAGCTATAAAAGTGTCTCGGAGTTCTTCCTTTCGCCTCCGACTTCGATTAATTCGGAATCGACAAGGAGTCAAGAGGTCTGCAGTCGAGAGGATATGGACTCACGAAATCAAATGTACCTATTATACAATTGTTTACAAACTGATTCAAAGAAGGCAATCGCGATAAAAACCTTTTAACAATATCAACATGTATACAAACAAATATTTTATTACAGGTATTACAGGTCTTTGCAAAAGAAATTCATAACAATGGTGCAATTTAATCAGTTTCGCGAGTCACTGTATGTCGCGGATCCCCTCGGAATAACCGCAACGTGCCTGAGAGTTCGCGAATTTTAACGTTTAAACAATTCTTGCAAACAAAAGTTACAAAACTTCAAGAATCACTCTCGAGTCAGCCTTGTAGAAAGTTAAAGTAAATTATGTCGTGCTTCTCCGTACCGGGAAACTCCGTCGTGCAAATCGCGCAACGCATTTTCCCGAATCTATTTAATCTAAACCGTGAAATGTGAATCAATAAAAATATCGTGCACCATAGCCTCGGGATGAGAAATCTTTGTTCCCCAATAATTTGTGATACTCTTGCATAATTGATACGTTTGTGGAGTCTCATTTTATTGAGAGATAGCGCGTCGCGTGTCTGTCAATTTTCGTGGACGGGTTTATTAATTAGGGATCACATCCTTTGCGTTGCTTATTCGATCGAACGTTCTACGTGGAGGAAGCTAATAAAATTTTAATGTAACACACTCCTTTGTGATTCTTCCTAAGGTCCGAAAGGTCATTAGAAATGAATTACGAGGAGAGCTAATCGATTGGAAACTCAAAAGGGTGGCCGTTAATAGTACCAGGACGGAGTACTGATTCACATAACTGCATAAAGAGACATGCTTGTTCGTGACCATGACTGTAAGATCTCGTCTTCCTGTTTGGCCTTGGCACATATCGACGGTCGATGAGGGTAAGAAAAAAGGCGTGGAGATCGTTTTCCTGGCACGATGCCTGTCTCGACTAAATGAAAAGATTCTTACATGGAGCCATTATACTTTCCAACACTTTTCGCGCACTTTTATTGCATATGAAATTGTTTCCAAACAGGAAACTCATGTTCTCGCAATCTCGCAAATTTCTGACAGATTGATCCTGTCTAGTCATTTAGTTATCACATTGGATTTGCATCTTCTCAACGTAGATATTTTATAAAAAAATTGGAAAGACTAAATATAAATAAATTAGAATAATATTATTTTAGCTTGATGATTTTAGTTTCGCGATATATATTTTTCACAATGCATAATTTTAATTTTGTAATTTACATACGGCCAGTTGATTATAACTTTAGAAATGGAGAATAAAAGAACTCGACAAAAAAGCTATTAAGTAAAATAAAGTAAAAAGGCGTGACAAAGAAGAAAGTTTCTCATATAAAATATAAACCCGTTTACCGCATGTGAGTTACGTCTACCTTTTAAATTTCTTTGGTTGTTTTAGTGCGACATGCCGCTCGTAAACTGAATTCAACAAGTTTTCATAACAGCTATCTTGGAATAATTTAATTCAATATCATAAAATATATTTCAGAAATATACAGAAGCGATAAAAGTAAAAAGTCGAAATGCGAAGTAAATTCATTTTACGAGATACATATTTGCATATAAGGAAAGATGCAAAAAATTATGTAAAGTATAGTCAGACAATTGATTTGTAAAAAAATACACTATATAAAAATGTTTAATTTATTTTAGCAATAAACTTTTGTTCTTGGTCTGTCTGCCGCGATACCAAATGTTTGCATTGTAATAGCAGTCGTTTACTTAGCGATCGCTTAGGACATTCTCCCCGACCCACCTGTATGCTTCTTGCATAGTTGACTTTCGATAAGCGACGCCGATGGAGTTTCAAACAAGAAACAATTGTTGTTTCCGTTTAAATGACACTGATTGTGAGAGAGCAATTTATACGTCGCGACTAGTCCCATAAAATATTATAATATATAATAATTTCACGAATTAATTTCAGCAAATATCGATAACATAAAAAATCAGATCACTCCCTTAATGATCGGCTTGATTATCGGAGGAATTCATTTACATTTATTTTCCACCTATCGAAATCGTCTTCATGCCTGATTGATTTTGAAATGAAATCGAAAGGGGGATCAACGGACGAGAGTTTACGTATCCACTTGGCGGAAGGAACGAGTGGCGCGCGTCGCGTCGGTCATTGACAGCAGGGTCCTACCTGCATGCTCCTGATCGCATGTCAGAAGATCCCGGCACGATCCTCCGAGGCGTCCGTTTACGTGGTCCAGGATTACGACGAGTGCTCTCGCACACCCGGTCTCCTCGAGGTTCGAACTGCGACTGGATCCGGCCGCGCGCGCGGCAGGACCGTGTGCTTCGCTCCGCGGGGATTGCCAGTGGTCCGGCGGCCACGGTATGGGAAGGGGTAAAAAGCTAGGTGGCGGAGGACGGACGAGAGGGTTGTTTTCGCTGTGCCGGTCGGGGATGAGAGTGGTGGTGGGCCGACGCTTATCGGACGCGCCGCGCCGGCCGATGAGCCGCAGGTGGAAAGATCGGGTATAGATATATTGACGCCGAATTGAATTTTTCAGACGGAGTTTTTCTCGACAGGTAGAGAGAAAAAAAAAGGAAGTCGATCGTCCATCCTGCTTGTTTATTATTTCATTTTACTGAATTCGTAATCCGCGCTATTGCTTTGCGTTAACTTTATCTTCGAAATGGACTTTTCTCTTACGCGGCGAAGCTGAGCGTGATCACAAGTAGACGTCGCACTCTGCGCTCGCTTCATTCTTTCAAATTATTCATACACACGCACAGATTTTAATTAAATTGTTCAGACTCAAGCTCATTTTCCTTCAAGCTACATAAGGCTTTTTACACAGTTGCTATTTGCAATTGACTTTTTTAATCATTTTAATAATTATATTAAGATAATGGCCAAAAAATTAAAATGTTAATAAAATTTAATTAACTAAGAAAACTAATTATGCTGAGATAATGAATTTTAATATATCTGATTCGATAAAGATCTAATGCGTTTAGTTTTGTTTTCCGTCGGCTAATCAAATCTGTTATCTCTCCCGTAGCAGCCAATTCGATTGATTGTTAATCTACGCTATCTGGCACGTTGCAATTACATTTTGCTAATTAAATTAATTACGTCTCTCATAACAGATGGCAATATGAATGATCCATTGCGCGCGCGTGATTGCTGTGCTTTAATACATTCAAATGATTTCATCAAATGAGAATTAAACATTTATCTAGATTCCTAAATGAGTATAAATATATTATATATACACATACAATATTGATAAATATCAAATTTTGATCATACTTTGCTGATATTACGATTGATATTTATCGCTGATATTACAATATATAATTCGAGTTTCAAGAACCGTGCGATTATTAAAGTAAAGATTTTTAAAGTCGTACATGGTAAACGCAAAAAAAAAGATAAAAAAAATAAAATCGGATTTAACAGGAATTTTCGAATAAAATGCGAAGAGAGAGCAGCAACATGTTTTTGATCATGAGGATGCTACTCCAGATAAAGATAAAAATGTAAAAAGCTATCTAACTTATATTTTATAATTTTATAAATTAAGGATAAATAGAGAAAATCTTTACCTTGTATTAAATAAGAAGGTAAATATAGCAACGTGTGTAAAAATACGGATAGAATCGAGTAAACAAATAACAATGAGCAAGTGAAAATGTAAAAGAGTATTATTGATACGTCAAGAATCAGACCGACTTTAGGAAACTGTCAAGGTTGGCATCTGGAGGACATGACGACATATCGAGGACCTTCAAAATTTGGGACACAAGTTTAAAAATATCATTCGATTTGGGGCAAGTTTCGTATCCTGGTAAACTGAGGATAACTGCAAAAGTCTGCCCTGATAAATGTTGTCCTGTTCCTGTTTTTAGTCGTCGCTTTTTCAACGTCCTGTCTGCGTTGACAATGCCACGAAATTAACATGAAAACGCGGAGAAGCGTCCAGAAATGGAACACGGAGGAGAAGATATGAAACAGATAATGAAACGCGTTTTAACCAGGAAGGATAAAATGTGTATGTGCGGCGGTTGTGTGATTGGAGTAATTTATTATGTCACGGAGAGAAGTGGTACGAGAGAGAGAGAGAGAGAGAGTCGATAAGGCGTGCTGGAAGGGTATAGAAATGCATTTTTACGCTTGCCGAGGTACACCCGCGAAGAGTAGCACCATTATTGTCGAGGATAGGAATGGAGAAGTTGGTGGTGTATGGGAAGAACGTGATTGCGCTGCTGGAAGAAGAGAAAAGGAAAAACGCGGTATGATCGCAGGAGGACAATGCGAATTTTGAAAAGAGAGGATTCGCTGCGACGTTCCGACAACGTCCAGCAACAAATGGTTAGGTTGCGAGGAATGGGATCGTTCGAAGAATGCATCGAGACGAGAACGGAGGAAAAAACTAAAAAAGAATTAAAAAAGAAAGAAAAACGCGCGCGGAGCGAAACCTCTCATGCCTTCTAACTACCCTGTCTACACTTATCCAACGTTGCAATACAGGTGAAAAGATTTTGCTCCCAGATTCCTCGGGAGATCCAGAGGACGCAGCTCGAAATCTTGGCAGCTCAACGCGCGCGTACGATCGCGAGTGCAGTTGGCCGCCGGCGCCTATACATTTCCCAGTCCATCGACTTCAACAACCGGATATATTCTCGAGGTCGCTAGACTATCGTGATGCCAGGAGATATCGAATTAGATACACCGTTGGTCACAGGTGGAGCGAAATAAATCGAATCAAGAAGACGAGGGGACGACAAGGTAAGACGAGGACGGGACGCGGCCACGTGAGGAAGGGGACGAGGAGGACGCGACGCCGGCGCGGCAGGAACCCCGTAGGTCAAGGTCACCACCACCGGCCACGCAGGGGGTGAGCACCGACCGTACGTTACGGCCCTGGAAGTCCCGCGTTTCTAACGCCGGCGGCTAGCAAGCCTCGTGTGCAGGACAATCTTCCGACTCCCCTTCGACCCCGCTGAAATCGATATACCTATTCCCGACAGCTCGACCGGTCCGTGTGTGCAGGCAAAACAGGGCTGCGGATCCTGATGCGCCACGCAATGCGACTGCAACGCAATTTTGCGCGGCACGTGTGCCGCTCGTCGCGCGTGACTTACAACGATAATAACAATGACATAAACCAGGCGAATTTGACGCCGTTAAACGAGAAGGAATCATTGCGCTGTCGCATCAGTAGTCACGCGGCAGTACACGGTTTTCACCCATAAAGTAATCGATTTTTTTTTTTTTTTTTTTTTAAGAGAAGAGGATTGCATATCATCTAAATTGCCTTGATATGCGGACGATCAGTGGTAGAGCGCGCATTATGTTGCGTGATCAATATGCCAAGTCCTCCGAGACCGATTCATATCCGGTAAATTGAGTACCGGCGAGGACGTAATCCATTTAGTCTCAAGACGATTTAAAGATCGACAGTCAAGGTCATGTGATCGAGAAGGATGAATATCTCAAGGGTGTAGTACTCGCGAAATTGTGCATCGCTTACCGAGATGATCTATCGATCATCGGCAGATTTAATATGTAAATATGATGCTTTCAGTCGATGACATATGATTCATTTTTTTTCATCTCGAAGGCGATGTGATATCGCGCGAATCTTATTAAAAATTTCATTCACAACGATTTTATTATCTTTTAGAAATATATTATCATTTATTATCTAAAAATGTCTCTTTCAGGGAAAAATCGTATTCTTTTCTAAATTTAAATCATCTTAGGATTCAGTTTAAATGTTTAACTAGCGCGACGATCAATGAAGCTCTCGAGATGAATAACAAAGAGAGAAATTGCGGTGTTTATGCGGGTTCTAAAGCGGGAACAGGCTCAAGCGGAGTTTTGCGCTTAGCAGGCAAGATTTAGTGAAGCCATTCGGTCAACTGCACGAACTAAACCGCGCATTCTGCAAGGTGTGCATGTGAAATTCCTCCCGTCCCGTGCAACATGGGCTTCTGAATATTCAGCAGCACGTAATACTCCTAAAGGACTTTCTATTTTCACCCGTCTCGGTTGCGGGAAATATAAATAACCTCTCGAAGATGCAGTTTCGAGGGACGATTTTCAAGGTGCCTCGTGAAATGCCCAATTAAGCCGGCGCATGTAAATTAGAAAGGGAGAGGAAAAGGATGAAACGCGCGGTGTATCGTAACATAATCCTCTCGATTTCCTGGCCGGCAAAATATTAACTATACATTTCTATTGCCGCGTATCTGTTTATGTATGTTGCGTATAAACGTTGCTCGAATTTTCATGTTTTATGCAAATACTGACCGCCGATCGATGTAAACGGCCGCGAGGACGACATTACCAAACCGCGTTGCGGTTTATTTCATGGCATTCCATATTTTATTATTGCGAAAATTGCGACTCGCTGTCGCTCGCGTTCTGGGGAACTCGAAAATTTAATGAAGTCTCATTGCACCGCGCGGTACGTCACGCACGTATCGCGATCTAGCATTTTCATGCTCGCTTTGATTAATTCAGACTCCAGACTTTGACAGTCGACGCGTGTCTGTGTACCATATGTACGTAAAAAACGAGCGAAACTCCGTGCGAATCTCGATAAAAGAGGAAAATATGCTTGAATTAATACGTTGAATGTGTGAATTTACTTTACTTGTCTTTCCATCTACGATAAGCGAGGCTGTCTTTTTAGAATAAAATTTTCACTAGACACGTGTATGAAATATTACATAATATAATTTTATGATGCAAACATAACATAGTGGGATTTTATGATGCATTTATAATTTTATTATGCATAATACATTTGTTACTTTGGATTATTATTTTAACACTAATTATATTTACATAATTACAAATGTTATTTTTTATCAGTTTTATACATTTTTTGAATTTGAGATTACTGCGAAGCGGCATAATATTATTCAAAATTACAGTGCTGATTATTTGTGATTGATATATGGCATTCATCGCACTACTGATCATCGCACAAATAATTTCCTTCCAAATCGGTATAGAATTATTATCGGTGATGCTTAAAAGATACCTCGATGATCGATCCGCGATGGCAGCAGTTGTTCGGCAACATAACTGGATCGATCATTTATCGTTCGATTAATATTCCTGTCAGTCTCCTAAATACATTTTATCTCATTCAAAAATTGTTTATCACTATAATTATTAATATATCTTTTGAATCAAACGCTTTAAGACAACATAATCCATGGAACGGGGAATCTATCCTCGCTCGATCGTCGTCGAAAACATTGCGATCGACGATCGAGGATCGACAGACAATGTGCTGGATCAACGAAAGATGGAGCCCGCGGTAGGAACGAGCGATCCTACAAGGTGTGCGTAAAATATCGGTGATCGGCGACGCTTTGGCCGCGGGCAGAGAAAGCTTACCGCCTCGAAGGCTTCGTCGAAGGTGCTCGGCTGCTCCTTTTGCCGCCGACACGCCGCGTACCATTGCCTCGTCTCTTCTTTCCTTTCACCGCCGTGGCATATGTCACGTCAGGGCCGCACCGATCTGTCCCAAAAGACTCACCTTTTTCACGCTGACGGGGGACCGATGGGTCCCCAAGGAACCAAGGGACCAGCCGCCTCTATCCCGCCCAACGTACGCGGCATTTCGAAAAAGTCTCTCGCGATCGGAGAATTTATGTCGTCTATCGAATTTAAGATTTGTAACGTATCGAAATTCCTCCCCTCGAGGAGATCCCGGTGAAGTTCTCCGCGCGCAATACTCCGGGGATTAGATTAGCAGGATCGAAAACTATTACTGCGCTGAACGTGAAATTATTTTCTAAATCATTCTATTTGCCGAGGACTAAATTATATACATTCGCCGTCGCGCTACGTATCCCAATCATTTCCCCATTTTTTATACCCGATGCCATTACCATTGACATTTCATTCTACTATTTTCTCTTTTTTTTTTTAAAAAAAAGCCGAGTTCAATTCAGTCGAGATCGCATCGATCGTCGCAATTCACTTGGCGGCAAATTAATTTCGCAGCCCTGTTCTACGATGATTGCCGTCGATCTTGCAGATTTTTCTCGAGGGCGTGCCGACGTATTGGATGTATTCGCCCGCGATGGAGCCAGTCGGTGGATGACCTTATCGATAACGAGATCCTCCGAGGTCTCCGAGCCGCTTTCTAAGCGCACTCCGGCGACGTGGAAGGGACGCGATCACGCTCCGTTCGGCGATCGCAATTACGTGAATCATCGCTGCACTCGACCACCGACTCGAGAAAACGTAACCTGCCATTCGCTCGACGAGGATGGGTGAATGCATCCTGCGCGGTGCATTTCCTGCTCTCGCGATCGAGCGAGCGAGCGGGACCCGGGATCCTCGCGGATCTCGATCGAGGAAGTTTTTCGCGGGAGAAGGTTCTTCCGGTCTCCACGAGGATTTTCTCGTCTTGCGACGACGGTTACAACGATCCGCGCAGCCGATCGCGTCAGTCGATCGCCACGCGTAACGAATTTGAGGGAAACGTCGATAAAAATGCCGTTATGACGCGTAATTGAACGATAACGATAGCGCGTCGATACTTTCGCGCCGCTACTTAGGCAAGCTAAGTGGCATTTTGCACGGTCGCTGGTTTTATATCTGGCAAAGGGCAAATTCCTAGCGCGTGTGGATTCGCGACGGATCCCGGCGACGAAGCCGATGCACCTGCCTTGCGATCGGATCGGAAAGAAACGCGCCGGGTAAGATCAGCACGACGAGACAAAGCGCAGAAGGGCGAGGGAAATATCCTTATCAAATGGCTAATGCTTTTCAGGTGCAAGTTCTGCATTTCTTGCGGTAGCCGTGCATTAGATGGCGAGACATACTTTCTAGCAGTTTCGAGTTCACTGTTCAGTGAACATTGTGTCGACGGTTGCACCATATGGAGAGGCGCGCAATATCCGATTATGCTACTGAAAAATACGAAACTCCGTCGGAGTCGAGAGACGCTTAATTTTTTTTTTCTCTTTAATGCGCACCACGAAAACCATGACTAGAATTTTTAATCCGAGCGAAAGTCGTTCGAAGCGAGATCTAAAAGTAATTGAGAGTAATTGAAATCACAAAGTTGTGTGCGCCACGAGTTCTAACAAAATAAAAGGATTGTTAGACTCGTGACGCCGTGACACGTGCTCGCGAATCACGTCGCTCGCCGCGTGTACAATCGCGCATTGGCGCCGTGGAATTTGCAATCGACAAAGGGCGCATTCTCGCGCGCGGGTCCACAATACTTTTCCCGCCGAGTCATCGGCTCGCAACGAAAAGCGATCCGCGTCGGAATTCGCGGAGAGATTCGCGAACACTGCTTGGCATTTATCTCGAAAGTCAGCGACGATGGTGCAATAAGCGCGTCCGCGCGGGCCCGTCCAAAATGCCAAACAAGCCCTTGCCCTCCTCTCCCTCCCTCTCTCTCTCTTTCCTGCTTTGACATTTGAAAAAGAAGATCTGCCCGGACTACGCCTGCGGGTGATTAAGGCGCCGCGCCGCGCCGCGCGGAATTGCGTGGAGAAACGGCGCCGCCGCTTTCGAGAGACGATTGTGTGCCACGAGATGTTGTGATATTTCGATCTATGGGTCTATCATTAACCGGCGCGCAAAGCAACCGGCACCCGGTCCACAAATGAGACTATGTTCACGATCGTTTCACTTTCGACCGCAGAATCCACGGCGGCGACTGCGACGACGACNACGACGACGATGATCGGTGCGGTGCAATGTGACGCGATGGTGTTCCATTCGTGTAAAGTAATATTTCAAGAAAACGCAACGACAAAGTAAGGAGCGACGAACGAATATTTATTCGCTTCATTTCTCGGCGTTATGTAAAAATCTTAGGTCATCGTAGAAAGCTGCCGCGCGATGCAGGCGAATTTTCGCGATCTGTCGATCGATATAAACAAATATTATGTAAAACGGCTCGGACATTAGTGATAACGCTTAATAGTATCGCTCGACTTTCCAACAATTACGCTCGGGAACGCCCCATTTTCTACTCGGCGTTCATACCTGGCCGCCAATTCAGATTTACGACGTATTCGGGCTACTTTTTTGGTGCGTTCGGAGAGACGCTATTAGCGTTTATTTTCATTATTCACTAAAAATAGAACAAAGATAGACCGATGCTGATAGCACTAATAGTCGTAAGGTGCGTTTGGGGAGACGCTATTAGCGCTATCAGCAACAGTTTATTTTCATTATTCACTAAAAATAGAACAAAGACAGACCGATGCTGATAGCACTAATAGCGTCTCCCCAAACGCACCTTACGACGTTGCCGGAAGCGCGCAGACGAAAATTCATTACAAGTCTGATTACAAATCCGTGGGATAATTTGCATCGCTGAAATTGTTGCAAAATTTCGCTACGACAATAAGAGGATTTTTAACGGGCGATCTGAGGATGCGTCTCTCCATCGGGGAAATGACCGGTTGCGGTTTAAGGCCGATAAACTAAGAGGTATTTAAGAATCGTCAATTGAATCCACGTTTCGCGAGAGGCAAATAGCATCTTCTTTCTTCGATGGCGTCTCAACGGCGACGCTGTCTCCGCAATCCTGACATTCCAATCGCGCATCTTCGAAACGCTCCTTGTACCTTGATTTTACTCAGCGAAACATATAGCAAGCAATCGAAGGAGGTCGTTATTCTTTCGACCTTGACAAACTTACATCATCTCGCTATCTCTCATCACTTTCTCGTTTTGTAAATTTTTCTAAAATGCCAATGATGATTATACATTCCTTGTTTGGGTGAAAAAGAATCTTGAAAATATTCTCGTTTCAAAATACTAAGCCAGAGCTCTAGTTTTTAATGCTGCAATGTTTGTTTTTTATTTATTTCGGTTTGATTTTATTAATTTTATAGCGTTCTAAACATGGAGGTACATTCCTTACTGCTATAAAGAAATATTCTACATAATGATCGGTTGTACGATCGTTTTATCATTATATCACACGCCATAAATTTCCGTGTCGCTGAACTTAATTTATGTACTTTCAATTAACAGCGATGGAGATAAAATCGAGACGAGACTAGCGAAATGTATACCGCATTACGCGAGAATTTTGCGAGATAAAATATGTGAGAACATATGAAGCGCTTAAAGAGATAAGTTGACGTAGATACTTCTCTTTATGTTCCTAGGTCGAGGCCGTACGCCTCGAACCTACCACCGACACTAGATAAATTGTTGTACCTTGTACTTTCATATCGCCGGGAAATTATTGACCAATTACTCTTCCCTTCCTACGAACTAGCGTGCAATTAATGGTAGTCATAGATCAAAATATCCTCAAGGAGATATTTAAATTCATATAGCTTTGCAAGATTGAATCTGCAATCCAACACGATAGAAAAAAGACTCCTACTGTCGCTACTACAAGTCCGCACCCTCGTAACATATTTCATCATTTTCAAAAATTACCACATTGTTCGGACATTATTATACCAATCGTGATGTTGCTTTCAAGGTGAGAAATGAATTCACGTTGAATGTCAAAGATTGCAATCGTCGAGTCAGCGATTGTTCGGATCTGAAAGGATATTGCTCTCACTTCTTCTAGATTCTCATTCAGTCGGGTCTATTACAGCAATATATTATTGCTTGAGGTGTCTCGGAAAACGAGGTGTTTCGATGGTTACGTTTCGATACGTACGTTCCTGGATCAGCAGAAGTACGATCTACGCGGGCGGCAATGCTCAAAGATGAGAAAGAGGGGACCCGACCGCGCACCGTCGTGGTGGTGGCAATATAAGGCCCGACCAGTGGCGGGCCTCAGCCAGTCCATGAGCGGTACCCTACACCTTCAAGGTCCGCGTCCTTGAAGGCCTTACTCGTCCTCGCCCGACCCGTGTGCCGTTACACGAAGAGGATCGCCGTTGGGTGTCTCGCGGCCGAGATCTAAGTTGAGACTCCTTCGTAAGACACGGAGCATTTAATCCCCTCCCGCGCCCCAGAAGTGGTGAACGGGTTCGCTGTTACGTCGCCACCCCACCCCGATCGGTTCCCTTTCATCCCTTCCTGAACGGTAGCGTTTCGAACGTCAATTGAACGGGAGTGATTGAGGGGTAAAGAGTTGGGTGGTACCCTGGAAACAGCTTGTGGCAAGACGACGGCGACGACGTGGTCGACAAGAGGAAATTGCATTCCCCGCCGAGGGTCAGGACGAGCATGAGGTCCTCGCTGGTGCTGCTCCTGGTAGCAGCTTTCGTCCTTGCCGGTGAGTAACAGATTTCTCCGCCCACCTCTCTTACTGTCACCGATATCGTTCTACGTTATCCGGTATATGCGGCCATCATATTCTCGGCATATGAAAGTTTTCCATGCGTTACCGAACACAATGTACGTTTAGGAAACGATTTTTATGAAGACTCGAGAACACCGCGTGATCCAAACCAATTCTTCTACCGGTTAAATGGACGAATTATTTTCTGCCTTGTGTTTAGACTTCTTCATAAATCATACGAGATTTACTAGGAATCGCCGATCCGATTCTGCCGGAAATGATTTGCGATATCATAGGCGATGTCGAACATACGTTCTCCAAAGCGCCGATAAGAATCTCGAATAATTAAAGTCGTACATTAATTAAATTATGAAAGATATGTGCACATATGTATCTATTAAGGAGAGATCAAGTAGAAATATCTGAGAGATGCTAATCAATTGCAAAGATTAATACACGAGGCATAATCAAATGAGAAATATCTCGGGTATATCGCACAGGTGGACACGTGAGATCGCGCAGTGCGATTCAAGATGGCGAAAGTGCTACTGCAATCTGGCGCTTGACATTTTCATAGTCTATTCTTGTATTTTCCACCCTGAATTCCCATAGCTGGTTTTTCATTTTTCACATAGCAGACAAGTAATGCTTGTGGCGACAAAAGGAATAATTTAATATAGCCGAGCCGATCATCGACGACAGATTGCATAAGAGATTAGAGCGTGAAAGCTTCTCGATCCGGTCAGTCCCGGATGGGTGACGTCACTGCCGTGCCCCGAGCCTCTGAAAATGATGCGGGTGGGGGCACAACTTTCCCTGTTTGTCGTTCCGCCACGAAGCGGTCTCGCGAGCCCGGGGGACCAACGGGACCGAACATACTGCTAGACTATTCTCTCAGATTTTGAAAAAGTTCTGAATAATATCTCTAAAGAGTTAATGATTGAAATATTAATTACATAAATAATATTCTTAAGTTTTTTACAAGATCGTTTGACAATTGCTTTGTGTTTTTTTATGCCTTCTTTTTGTACAGAAATGCACGGAAAAAGATTCTTTAATGAGCTGATAGATATAAATAAAGTAAAATAATTATAAATACTATTAATTCTTTATATATATAATTCTTCTTTATATATAATTCTTTACATATAATTCTTTATATATAATTCTTTATATATAATTGTATCGCTATAATAATTTTAATAGATGGAAATTCTCTATAAGAGAATTGTAAGTATTTACTATAATCTGCCTTCCTTTAGTACAAATTCTGCTATTATTGTATCAATGAATAAATATTTTTTATATTTAAAATATTAAAATATACATATAATTAATAGACAAGATAAAGAGTCACGTAAATTATATCTTTTTTTTCCAGAGGGTTTAAACCGAGTCAAGCGGCAAGAGGAAAAAAAGGAAGAGAGCTTCGAGAGCGAGATTTGCAAGGACAAGGATGCAGGCGAGTGGTTCAGATTGGTCGCGGGTGAAGGTGACAACTGCCGCGACGTTATCCAATGCACGAGTTCCGGTCTGCAGGCGATAAGATGCCCGGCCGGCTTGTACTTCGACATCGACAAGCAAACCTGCGATTGGAAGGACGCGGTCAACAATTGCAAATTGAAGAACAAAGAGAGGAAGGCCAAGCCCCTGCTTTATACCGAGGAACCACTCTGCCAAGATGGATATCTCGCGTGTGGTGACGGATCCTGTATCGAGAGGGGTCTCTTCTGTAACGGAGAGAAAGACTGCACTGACGGCTCCGATGAGAATATTTGCGGTAAGTTAACTAAAATTAGTGACGCTTTTTAACAACGGCTGTGGTGTCGCAAAGTAAAAAAAAAACGTTATAATTCAGTAGATAATATTGACTCATTAAAATGATTGCGATCTTTTTGACATTCCAGACATGGACAATGATCCCAATAGAGCTCCACCGTGCGATCCCGCCGTGTGTACCTTGCCCGACTGCTTCTGCTCGGAGGACGGTACCACGATACCCGGCGACCTCCCGTCCAAGGATGTACCTCAGATGGTCACGATCACCTTCGATGACGCCATCAACAACAACAACATCGGCCTCTACAAAGATATCTTCAACAGCAAGCGCAAAAATCCAAACGGCTGTGATATCAAGGCAACCTTCTTCGTGTCGCACAAGTACACCAACTATTCCGCGGTCCAGGAGATGCACAGAAAGGGTCACGAGATCGCCGTTCATTCAATCTCGTAAGAATTGACTTCTTCTAATAACATTGTCATTTCTCTCATTTACATGCCATCTAGAAATTCCATCCTGATACTCTTCGCGACGTTACCACGAAGAGATCCGTTCGTGCGCAAGGTCCCAGGAGAGCAGGTTCATGAATTCGTAAATTGGAAAACAGGTTCACGAGTACTCCTGTTCCTACGATGCGTCATGTCATGTCGCTCATGACCATAGTCATAATTGTTAAAAATCAGAACACGGTCACTACATAATGTTTACATGACAACTTTGGGGCAAGGCACAATAATGACGAGCGCTTCTGGTCGGACGCGACCGTCGATGACTGGGCCAAGGAGATGGCCGGCATGAGGATCATCGCCGAGAAGTACGCGAATCTGACAGATAACAGCGTGGTCGGCGTCAGGGCGCCGTATCTACGGGTGGGCGGTAACAATCAGTTCACCATGATGGAGGAGCAGGCCTTCCTGTACGATTCCACCATCACCGCTGCCTTGAACAACCCCCCGCTGTGGCCGTACACCATGTACTTCAGGATGCCGCATCGCTGTCACGGAAATCTTCAACATTGTCCCACCAGGTGAGTATCTTAATTATAAAGAATTCGTAGATGCGCAACGACAGTTGTTCTAAATACGATCAAATAAATGTTCGTAGATCACACGCTGTGTGGGAGATGGTGATGAATGAATTGGATCGGCGCGAGGATCCACAGAACGACGAGTATCTGCCCGGTTGCGCCATGGTGGACTCGTGCAGCAACATCTTGACTGGCGATCAGTTCTACAACTTCCTGAACCACAACTTCGATCGCCACTACGAGCAAAATCGCGCGCCTCTCGGTCTCTACTTCCACGCCGCCTGGCTGAAGAACAATCCCGAGTTTCTGGACGCTTTCCTATACTGGATCGACGAGATCCTGCAGAGCCACAATGATGTATTCTTTGTGACAATGACTCAGGTGATCCAATGGATCCAGAACCCCCGCACCATCACGGAATCGAAGAACTTCGAGCCCTGGCGAGAGAAGTGTACGGTGGAGGGACCTCCGGCATGCTGGGTGCCCCACACCTGCAAACTGACATCGAAGGAGGTACCCGGAGAGACCCTCAACCTTCAGACTTGCGTGCGCTGTCCCAACAACTACCCTTGGGTGAACGACCCGACCGGTGACGGCTTCTTCTAAACTGCCGAGCGCGATTCTCCTTCTCGTCTAAGTCAAATTCCTCCTCTTCCTTTCTCCTCAAACCTGCCGATTCTTTTCTCCCCGTATATTTCAACCTGACGTCGGCCGAAAGGTGCGTCGCGAGTCCACGCGGTTCAACTACGATACCGGAAATCGTCAGCCAAGTATCCTCGAGACTTTCGAGAGTAACGGCAATTACGGCGACGAGATGCACGGAAGAAACGAGGAGAAAGATCATCGTTAGTCCATTAGACTCCGGTGACCGCTCTTAGTTGCCAATATCTTTCGCTGTTTTTATCATTGAGGACGACGTATCTGTGATGATTAGTTCTGTTGATGATTAGTCCAGTTGTAATAATACGGAGTCTAATGGACTGAAGATGAATGGAGTAAAATGAAGCTCTCTTTGCTTCGCATTCACAGATGTCCCTTCAGCAATAACGTTCAGCTTCGTCTTACACCCGAAATTCTACACTCTACGCTATAAAAGGAAAATCGCTAATTTTTTTCGCGCGTGCCTCGTTATCTGCTGGTGACTAAATCTAATGTTCATCATGTGCCAGCAATCTGTGATAGATTACCGAAAGCGACGTCCTCGAGGCGGTAACGTTGACCGAGTATGATAACGATGACGATGACGAGAGCCACGCGCATACCATTCGAAACCGGCAGAAGCAAAAGCAAAATGTCGCGCCCCACCTAATCCCACGAGGAGAAATCGCGGATCTTTTGATGGCGGCAATCCGCGAGTGAGATTCCATATGTAATATAACCATGTCCCCCTTCGCTCTGTCGCATTTCCGATTCCTCGATGAAAGCCACGACTGATATCGATCTATCGGCGCGCTTTCTTCCCGTCGAACTTCCCTTTCCGCCCTCAGAAATAATTCTCGAAGACCGCCAAATTAATTGTTCCCTGATTCGAGGTGTGCCCTTATTTTTTTTAAGGGTCTGCCGATTATATAAATATATATATATATATATAAATTTATAAATATATATATATATATGAAAATTAAATATTATGTATGTATATTTGTAAAACTAAGTGATACTACCAACGTAGCGTGTTCTCGATGAACCTTTAAATAAAAGATTCTGAGAAATCATACACGAAGAGATCTGTTTCATTATTTCTTTTTCCCCCTGACTCGCTCGTCGCGCATTATTCATTACGATCATTCGGTAATGGATTGGAAAGTGGGGCATTCTTAGACCCCGCAAACTTGACCGCCATTCCGGAGAAGGAAAGGAAGGAATTTATTTCTAAGACGTGAGACAGCGAATGAGAGCACGGGGGTGGATGGAAATTCATCCGTTCATTAATTTTCTCGTTACTTCATCATTAGTGTAGAATCGCGTTCCCCGCAAGATTTTAAAGCGCGTCCGTTCTGAGTTAATGGGAATTAATGTGCCTCGTTAAAAACACGCGATATAGTTGCGGAAAAGACATTCGTGTGCGAGCGCCGAAGAGAAATTTCGTTTTTAAATCATGAATAAAAAAATACTTCCTTCGTAAACACGCATCCTTACGTATCCTTTTCTTCGGTCAACCTGCATCCACGAAGACTCACCAGAAGTCTTATCGCCGATGCGATCGCAGGACGAGTGCACGCACGTACGTGCACCATCGCGAGAGCATATTTCAATTTATACGCCATGACCAAGGGGGCTCATTCCGGTTTCGTAATTACTCTGAAAATCTTGCTCGCGTGTCTCGACTGTCGCGGCCTTGATCTGAATTTGATTCACTGGGCGATGCGTATCGATGACGCGACGAATTAAGGACAACCTGATCCTCCCATAATCCTCGAGAAAACTGAAAGCGAGAGTCGCTTCAAGAAAGCACTTCAAATTTTGAGAGTGATAATGTCAATTTAAAAGTCCTGTTATTGAGAAGCAATCGATTTTCCAATTTATTCCTATTTATTCATATTTATTCCTATTTATTTGATATGTTACTAAATTCTTAAACAAACATAGCACGTGTGCTCTGAATGTGCACTGTACTTATATATCTTTGTTAGCCATGATTAAAAAGAATTGACTAATTACAGCAAAGCGGATGAGAGTTTGGAGTTTTTTCGTCAGTAATTAGACGCACGGTAAATAATTATACATCCCCATTCAGGAATGTACAATTATTTATAACAACGTTGCACGCGAGCTTCCATGCAAAATTCGAATTAAATTGCAAAAAAGTGAAGAAGAGCGTGTTATAATGGCTCGCGATGAATCACAATCGCGACTCGTTATCTATCTTAAACGCTAACCAAGTCTGCCTTGTTAATTAAAGCAGATTAATGGCGTTACGTTGTCGTTATATGGAAGATATCGAGCGTGCATACGTTTCACATTTTGTAATACGGAATATATCGCTTTGTATGCTGCCGTTCCATCGTTTGCCTGCCTATCGGCGAATCGAGGAAAAAGAAAGGACGAACGCGAGAATGGGAGAAAAATAATGGTAATCTCGTGAAATACCAACCGGCGGCCGACACGGTTGCATTCCGATGCAGCCTCTCTTTCGTTTAAGTATCGTTTCGAGACGAGCTTTATCAACGTCAGAAGGATTTCGCCGCTGATGAAACTTTTATTCCGCGAGCAACAGGTTCCTCAATTGCGATCGAACGATCGTAAGTGAAAGATTATATACGAAATCGATTATACATTGTAGCTCAGTTTCATGTTATTACACGAAAGGATTGAAGAGTATGCCAAATATTTATATACTGCAGAATACATTGCAAGAAGAATAATACGGCAACCATAAACGTGACCGCATTATTCTTCTTCGATATTCAAATGCCTACTCGCATAATCGGCGTACATCCACACTTTTACTCGCGGTAAAGTCTTTGTTAGATAATTTTTCTGCGTCACGCGAATGGGAGGTGCACCCACGATCAAATTCCATTTATCCGCGGAAAGTATGCTAATAGATTTTGCAACTACAAAGACGGTATCTTTAAAGCTAGCAAAAGGTGTCTCGTCACACTTTTAGCTTCTCTGCGCCTAGATTCTCTTCTTAGAAATCGGTCGAAACAATAACGGCGCCGTCCCCCAAAAAATTCTTATGCAATAATGAAGCTATTAAAATATAATTACATAGAAGTAATAATTATTATAAATAATCAATATTGTTTTAAGGCACATTACAGTAATCTCGATTAAGTAGATATTACCATTCAATTTTTTAGGACCAACTGTCCATCTCGCAGCCAAAAAATTTTTTGTCTACATAAATTAATCATCTCGCTAATTGCTCTGAATACAATGCAATTTAATGGTTTGATTCATGTGGACAGCTTAATGAGCGAGTCGTGGGAAGGCGGCGTTAATCCTTTGCCCACCGGAGAGGACGAATTTTCTCCTGTTCTTTAATGGAATGGATGCAATGTTTCTCAGTGTCGTTCACTCACAAACGGCGCTAAACGGCAACCTGAAAATCTCGCATAAGCGAAAGTAGAGAAAGCTGTGTATCTCGCGGAGCCATGGCAAGGTCGTTACTGTTTAAAGACGAAACACGCCTAACGGCGCCGTCCAGATGCCACAATCACGTGCGCGGCTTCCAGATGCGGGGTATTAATCACGTTTATCGATTATCTTCGATATGATAAAACTTTCATGAGCTTGAGCGAGGAGTATCATTAACTCCCAAGTTTATCGCACTGGTTCTTAGTTTTAAAAATATTGTTGCTCCAATTCAATATATCTGTATATGATTATACAAAGATGATTATTTAATTATTTCAAAATGTTACATTTTTTTCGTGCGCAATATTACGTGACTTAATTAAATGTATTAATCTAATTTTAATGCGCCTTAAAGTAAATTTTATTCATCACATCACGTGTTCTAATGCTGCTAAAAATTTATGAACATTTTTACGTCTTGGGGCTTAAGCTCCAAATTACAGATATACTAGAGGAAATAATTTAAGCAACTTGAAACCAGTCTACATGTCGGTAGCAATTGCGAAGTTTACTCTATGCAAAGTCGCGTACGTTGCATTATTAATAATAATTCGTTCCCGGCGAAGGGAACAAAGATAGGGAATGCAATTTCGGAAGCTGAAGGCAGCGAACGCTGCCTCGCGTACTTCCGGCGTGCTAGCTAGAATAACTGGGATCCGAGGTAAAACAAAGCGGGCCGGGCCGTTAAGCCGCTTGCAAGTGCAAGAATCCCGATAATGGAATATTTAATAACTTCTGCACCTGGTCTGGCGCGCCTCGATACCGAGCCGAACGAAGAAGAAACGGCGTGGGTCGGTGAAATTGACTCCTACTAGGTCAGTGGGTGACGGAAGGCGAGTGACGCGGTCAGATATTCGTCTATCTGCCGCGGCTTGTTTTCAGTTAGGCGCATGCAGATAAACATTGTGCGCCGGCTTATCTTCCCGCACTGTTGATTGAAATTCTTGCTCAACAAGATCGGAAGCGGAGCCGGAGATTTTCTCGCAATGCTCAATTTCACCGGTCAATCGTTATCGTTACGGATGATTTAAAAACAAAATCCGCTTTGCGAAAACAACAAACACTTATGTCTTACGAGATATGAGTTTCGCAAAATAAATGAGCGAAAATATGCTTAGATTTAAGTATAGTAAATAATTGAAAATAAGTGCTTAAAGTAAAGTATAGTAAAGTAGTAAATTGCGTTTTTTATTTTTAATGTTTGTATAAGATTATTATTTTAAAAAATTATGTAAAAAGAATTTTAAATCAATTGCGATATGTAAATTGAACACAATATATATCGTAAAATAAATAAATAACTAAATGCATAAAGAGTGGGATGACGTTATTGTTGCAAAATTACAATTCAACTAAAGAATTTTATCATGATATTCAAAAAAAATGTTTCCTTCGAGCCGGATTTGAACCAGCGACCTATGGATTTCTTCTGAGTTGAGCTCTAAAACCTCTACAGTCCACCGCTCTACCAACTGAGCTATCGAAGGCTTGTGGTGAAGATGACTTAAATATGCCAGATCATCTTGAGATATTGTCTACATATTTTTCAAAATAAAATATTGATATGTTATGTCTTTTCTATATTTAAGTTAAGACTATAATGCAAAATAAAATATTCTTCGAGTTGAATCTAAACTAATGACATATGGATCTTCTAGGAAAATAATCAATTACTGTCTACCGTTCTATGAAGCTGATTGAAAATATACAAAATATACGTACTTATCTGCAAAAGGATAAGTAATAATAAAGGATAAGTAATAACGTGTTCCAATCTCATCAACATTATATATCAACATATTATATCATAGAATATTAAATATTTTTAAAAAATTCTTGAAAGAAGTAGTAAAAAAACATCTTTGAGTCGGATTTAAATCATTGGATGACTATATTTAAATATGAATAATTGCAGTCCATTCTACTGACAATGAGTTATAAGAATGTACGTGTATGTGTGTGTGTGTATGTATATACATATACACACATAGAATATTTCAGAAATAGGAATAGAGACAGCTTAATACATATACTTGTATATTAAGCTATCTGAGCCAAATTATCAGAACGTAATCAGTAAGACATGAGAATTATTTGCTAATTTTTTACTTTTAAAAATAATTTTTTTGCTTCAGTTTTTAAAAAAGTTACAAGAGGCTCGATAGCCAAATACTAAGTAACTTTTAAAAACTAAAGCAAAAATTACTTTTAAGAACAAAAAATAACAAAAAATTAGCAAATAATTCTCATGTCTTACTGGTTACTTTCTAGTAATTTGGCTGAGATAGCTTAATATCTATACTTGCGAGTAAACTCTATGTCTAAAAATTAGACTTTGTATCTGATTTAAAAAAAATTGTAATAAATAACAAAAAGAATTTCCTTCGAGCCGGATTTGAACCAGCGACCTATGGATGTCTCTTCTCGCATAAACAATTAATCAACTACAGTCCACCGCTCTACCAACTGAGCTA
>JAJVSH010000001.1:873195-900782 GCA_021460005.1 Tetramorium alpestre
CGAGCCGGATTTGAACCAGCGACCTATGGATGTCTCTTCTCGCATAAACAATAAACAACTACAGTCCACCGCTCTACCAACTGAGCTATCGAAGGATGTTGTTAATTGCGCTTAATTGCAGCATCATAATTGATAAAAATGACCACGATGGCCCCCGACACGCCGCGCGTCAGCGCGCGTGGACTCATGTATAAACCGGCGATAAAACAACGATTTGCAAAACAGCATCATAAATTTACGACATTGTCGCAGCAGCGATAATCGCTTCTTGCTCGGCACGGCGTGTTCCGGTGCGTTGTCGCGATATTAATGTAATGCTGTCGACGTAAGACAGGTAGAGAGCGTAATAATAAACCGTGTCCCGCTACTGGCGTTACACGAGCGTTCCGCATGGACGAGCGAAATTCTCTTTCCCCCTCTGAGCCTGTCGAATCGCGGGGCCGATTATTCGAGCCAAATAACGGGGATAATTGTGCGAAGCTGCCGTTTCCGTAACGAGGGACAAATTGCCAGGTGGAACCCTCGCAGCATGTGACCAATTCATGCCGGTGGAAAATCCCGTGGCGGTAAGATCCGCCCTCGGCAAGGGAAAATCTAATCTCGATGGAAAGTGATTATGCAGATTTCGTGGCAAAGGCGAGCCGGCTGAAGCGTTTTCACCCGCGGTAGAGAACCTGCTGCTCGAAAATACCGAACAAGTTTAGCTGCCGCGCAATTTAACCCACTCCCTTTCAACCTTTTTCCGATGTTTAATTGCGCTTTATCTCATTATTCAACTGACTTCATTAACGTACTTCGTTCATTGTCTCGTGGAAGTGCGAGCCGCGCTAAATGAAGGAGACGGAACACGCCTAAAGTCCGATTTGCGTGCATTCGTCGCTGAATCAGATTCGAAATCTCCAAGTAAAGCTGCATATCGTACTTGCCACACCTCGTCGTATTACCCACGCACCGCATTCCGTTCGCTTTCCTCCAAGAGGAGATTTCGCAGCGTGCGAGTTGTCTTCGGAAAACGAACTAATGGACAGTTGGTTATTAAGATGACAGCGTAGCAATAGGGAAAGCGTTTCACCGATTGCGTTTCAAGCAGCTCTTCCGGATGGACCCAAGGCTCTCTTTCAGACAAGCAAGGACGCGACCAGAAGATCGAGCGTTAGTGCCACGGCGAAGTGCATTACACGACCTCGAGACCGTCTCGTCAGTGTCACGAGAGCGCGAATTTCTCGCGATCGATCGAGCGTCGCCGTCCTTGTTATCGGCTTACTTCGCGTTCTTTCATTTCCATGCGTTTTAATGGTCGATCGGGACGCGATATCGGAAGAATTTTCGTAGCGAAAGGCATAAGAGCGTGCCATTTGCGACCCGAGGTTTATTTATACGACTGCCGCAGTTTGTTAATGGGCTCACGATTGATATCTCTGTTTAACGTCGCAATATATCTCTAGATGCTGGAGAAGTTAATTAATTTCATTTTTCTTAATTAACCCATTTGTATTTCGAGGTGCGCGTGTATCTAATTTTTTTTTTTATTGATATGCGTGATATTTGTATTAACGGGAGAGAATTTATAGATATTACATTCGTTGATCGTTATCATCAATATTACACATGTCTCTGTGTGAAGTATCGACATGTATAAAAGGATATTTTTATCGACTCACGGATGAAAACGAAATTCGATTCAAGAATGGAACGAGAGAACCTCGGCATCTTCCACTGTTGCTTTCAACTTTCAACTCCCATTGCGTCCTCTCCGCTCGACGAGTTCTTCTCTCTCTCTTTTTTTTTTTAATGTCACTGAATGTACAACGAAGGTGTAACGGGATACCTACGTTTATTACGACACCTCTTATTATCCGCAGGAGAATCTTACGAGAGAGCGACTCGCCAGAAGGTAGCGCATAATCGTCCAGATTGAATAAAGCACAGAAGCGTTACGCGATTTTCTTACCTACGAATATATACATTCGCATTATCCGATGAATCATGAATAAAGTGGATTATGATTGCAATGGATTGTCTTCTCATCTTCTTGCCTGACGAACTAAATAGTTAAGCACTGCGGTATTAAATGCAATGCACACTTAAAAGACATCAGTTACTTGACAATTGCAGTCATCTTCAGAAGCAGAATTCTAACGGCAAAGATATCTAACATGAAAAGTATAAATAGCAGACAGGATTGGCGAAAGAAAGTGCAACGGTAGTTTTGTATGTGCAAATTCGCGTCGATTAATCTGTCTAAGCGTTTGAGGACAATGCAAAATGAAATGCAATTCGCATCGAACATAAAACGCCGTATGTACATACAAACAGGCAATTGACGCTGACTCGCTAGCCATAAACGTACCTCACTATACAGCGAGCCGCGTAACGGGATTTTTCAGTCGCGTCGTTGCGACATCGTCGGTATTATTCGTACAAGCGGGGTCATTCTCATACTTATGCACATACAAGAAATACACTGATCGATCCCGGCGACGAATCCGCTCGAGATCGCGCGAATAATACGAAATCCTCCTCCCCGTCCGCCGTCCGCCGCTGCATCACCGACTTCGGCCCTGGATTACATGACGTACGACGTTTGACAGTGAAAGTTCCCGGCGAGACCGTGTTATGTGCCCTCGAGCTGCCATGCAGCACGTATACCACTCGTCCGCCCCGTCTTTCGAGACGCCCAGTCGCGAGGACACGTTTCGACGAGTTATTAAAAGCCCGCGACTTCCAGAAAATCCACGTCAGCTAAACGAGCGATAGATAAGATCGGCGTGTCCCGAACTCTCAGGGACAGTCTGAACAGCGTTCCTGTTCATTTCACTTTTTTTTTTCTTTTTCCTTCTCGTCCCGTTAACATCCGCCACGAAAATAACCGACGCATCATGAATCTTCCCCCGTTTATCGAGAATAAAGTCGCAAGCTATTTTCTCATCATGGAAATTTACTTCAGTTCGCTACAAAGCGATTGCAAAATCTAATCTAATGACAATTTAGATGCAAAGTAGGCAAGGGGAAAGCGAGACTTTCTGAAAACTGAAGCGCGTTTTCTCACGCCTCTAATCTTCTTATCACTCTCTCCCGTAATATAAGATTCGCCTGTTTTTTTCCTCATCGCTCGACAGCGTGAGATCGTAGGCTGATCCAGGAAATGGTCCGGATCTTCCTGACGAGAAACTATGAACTTTGCAGATCGATAGATCGTCCTAGGGACACATACGCTCTGACCGCACTCTGCCTCCTCTCGCGCATCGTACGGCATACCTTCTCAGGGGCAAGGTCGACCGTTCCCTACTACCGTGGCATATACATACATGTGCGCGTACGCGTATACGCATGTGCACAATTCCATCGATACAAATGAACGTTTGCACGTGGACGCATTCTGCTTCTCTTTTTCTCTCTTCACTCTCTCTTTCTCTCTCATTTTCGCTCCATTTTCGGTCCTTCATCCAGGGCATATACCACCAACTCGTCCGACTCTGTAGACGAACTGGTGAAAGTGACGAGAGACAAGGTCGTCCCAGGCCACCAGGGAGTTACAAAATCAGGAATTCCTCGAAAACCGTGTGACCGGCTCAAGCCACATATCGGAGCCGGTATTCGATCGATCGTACGAGAATAACTTGCGCAAGGTTTGTAAAAATTAAAGACTGAGCATTAAAAAGGCACGGTCTTAAGTGTCAAATTTTGCGAGATGTCAACGCGGAAAACATCAATATTCTCGTGTCAGCACTCTGCATAAAAATGTAACTCTCTCGGGACGAAATGAACAAATTCCAACGGTATATTTTAAGTGAAAATATAAAAGTGTCAATATGTGCCTCGTACAGAACTTGTAATTCTTTCTTCATGCGGAGAGAAAAATACGCGGAAAAATTCAATCGAACAGATATTTGATATTGAATAAATATTTCTGACAAAACACAATTAGCCAGGTCGTCATGATTAATGTACAAGCTGATAGCGCAACTCGCTCTCATTTTCCCATGTGATTTATATCCTTAGTAAACAATTAAATTTCACCGGCGATTTCTAACGTCGCAGTTCGAATAGACGCATTGCTCTTCTTCACGAAAGCGTGACAAGGTGGTCACCCATTTGGGTGATCATAAAATGATTCTAAGGTACCTAGGTGCAGCCGATATTCTGAGAAAAGATTACAATCTCTAATAGTAATGATTGAACGATTATTTCGAATCAATTTGCTGCAACTTGCGTAGCAAAATCAGTTTTACTCCGCATACGTACGTCCTTATAATAATGAGGAAAACGAACTTCGCAACTTTACCTTAATTAGATCTACTCAAAGTACGAGCGTCGCATGTCGTCGCACGTCGCTGAGCGAAACGTAATAAGTGGTAGTTAAGTTACGTGGATCTCATGGAGAAATAACGTGGCTCTCATGCGGGAATAGCGTGAAACCGTCCGTGGCAGATTTCCGGGATGTCAAGTAGATTGCGATCTATGGTAACTATTTGATCGCACGCGCGACGATCGATCAATAGCTTCCTTATAGATAAGCAATGCGGGAGCATAGTCGTGACACGTTTACGCAAACGACACTGATATACGATTATTGGTTGTTTTCCAGCATAAAGTATGATTTCCCGGCATAAACGAGGTAATAAGAAACGAATGAGATAAAATGTGTATTACAAATTAATTATACGAAACATTTATATATAAAAATTAATCATTTTTTCTTAGCGTAAAATTTTTTAAAATTTATATTTAACAAATTCAAGAAATCATCAATTCAAAAATAAATACTAACTCTTTCGATAGAATTTTTTATCTTCACTATTTTTATGGACGGCTTTAAATCACTTTGACTGTTTTTGAAATAGAAGAGTTGGAGAGAAGTGAAGAGTATAATATTAGATTAATTCCTAATTTTTATAGATACAAGTGTTGTAACAGTGATATGAAGAAATATATATAGAGAGGGAAGATTACACAGCACAAATATCTTTTTCTGTGACTGCCAATTGCTTTTACGAATTTATCACACGAAGAAAAATTCGCGTAGGAATGACGTAAAACTTTTATATATCTTGCAGCAAAATTAAAGCCGAGAACCTTCGTCATTCTATTAATATTCTGAGCATTCTTTTATTCTTGTTTTTCACTCGATAAAATCCGATACATCACGAACTCATCCTGTTTTTAAGCTGAAAATGTATTGGCTTAAACCGGCCCTGTCGACACATTGGCAATTCGATCTAGAGGTCGATTTAGAAAGGTGGATCATAAAATTCGGGTCGCTGTATGGACTTTCTTCGAATCGCGCAACCTGCTAGCGTCTCTTTCTTAATAGCTTCTCTTCACCGCGAAAAAGTGCACACAACGCACGTTCCAAAGACCGGGAGAGCTAATCCTACTTGTGCAAACGATAATGGCCGGTATATATTTTCGAAAACTCCACTTAACCTTCCACGTAGCAAAGTCCTTAGGCGTTATTCTTCTTTGTCTCGAAATGACTCGGCGCATAATAAGCATCCGGTTGACACGTGAGTCGCATAAGAAGCAATACGAAACACAAACAAAATTGACATCAATTTTAAGCTTAACTTTGCAGACTTCCACGAAAAGTAGAGAATAATCAAAAAGGCTGAGAATAATCAATAAAACGCCTAATTAAAAAGCATAAATATATAATTAGATTATACTTTGGATTTTAAATTCTTCCACGTGAAATTACAGATGCACCTCAATTGCCTGATAATGCTCTGATTTCTCTGAATGGTAACACGAGTCACGATTCATCAGACTGCAATGCGGCTGTCAGAACAGCGCGTCGTGTACCCCGCACCAAATATAGCCGTGTCCTTCGCGCGAATGACAGAAAAAATGAAAAGGAACAAATGTCCCGCGTATGACAAATCTGACTGATGATTCGAAGAAAGCGCTATGTCTCGGCGCATTCTGTCGCCAACGAAGGAAATATCGATAGCGACCGCTGGCCGTGGAGCGAATTACGGTAAATAACGGAAGGCTGTTTGTGCAAGGTGAACCACCTTCCTTCTCACCTACAGAACAGATCGGACGACGTACCTTTCCAAACAGAATTTCTCTCCTGCGCGATTCTCTTTCAGAAAGTTTACGGCGTCGGAAAAGAAATAATCCCCGCTGGATTATTCCACGTCCCCGTATACGTGGTGTTCTAGAATCTTCCGACGTTAATTAGAATATCCATATTGAGATGTCTAATGAGCGACTTGAAGAAACATCGCGCAAGATAATAAACAACGTTTGTTTTTTCGAAAAAAAAAAATTAAAAAGTTGTTTAAAAATTCATTGTCAAATGATAAAACGGCTACGTATTTCGAGACACCGTGTAGACGCGATTCTTCATAATACCATCTTCTTAATTAACTCCCTCGCAAATGCGACTCGTGATATTAGCTCTGGGCTAGTAATTATCGGCGCGATGTGCCACGAGAGTTCATCTAAAGTTTTCTATTTAATAGGACGCCGACGAGAGGGGAGAGAATAAATTCCGCTGTCGGCTCGGATGAGATTTTACACGGAAGCGGCTAATAATTCACTTCATTGCATTCTCGTTGAACTGTTCCCGTAATGCACACACTTTCTGCATACATTAAAATCGCGATATACATTATCGATGACGTGTTCGAGTAGAATGTTTTGAGAGAAAATTTATTATTAAAATCATCCGTGATCTATATCTTATGTAAGCGTAAAAGTATATTTTACTCTCTAATGAATTTTTTAACTTGTTCACTATTTGTTCAAAATACTTGAGAACAAACTTTTATCATCGGGTCATTCTTTCGGGACAAAAAATTTCTTTTTCCAGAACTTAGATTGCGTTACGAAAGAAAGAGAAACTTTGTATAATGTACTAATCTTCTCTTTCTTTCTTTGACAAAAAAAAACACATATTTTACACATTAATGTTTAACAGTTTAATAGTTTCTTCGCCGATCAAGAGACGAGGCGGAAGATTGCTGTTACAAGGTGAACCGCTTTCGTTCCTGTGCGATGATTTTGCAATTAAATTGCTTATTCAAATGAGAAATGATCAACTCAACCGTATGTATAGTTTTTCTTATATTCCAAGAAACTTAATTACGATTAGAGTTGTCATTTAAAAGGCCATTTATATCAAATTAAACATTCTGCGAATGAACTGTTCAGCAGTGCGAGTACAAATTAGTGTTAAAAATGAAGAAGAAAAGTAGAAAGAATTGTCATTTAATTTCACGAGGCTGAAAGCTCTTATTGAAGAAATTTTCGTATTATTATTAATAGTTTTGACACTTGGCAAAGATCGCCCGATTATTCCGCCTTCGTCTTTTTCCTCGTCGGAAAGCGTCGGTGTCTTCGATGGGAAAGTCTGGATAAGGCGAGCCGCACGGCAGCGCATAACGACCGCGAGGAGAGAAGCGTTTCGAAATACGAGATGCGAATAATTATGCGCGCCTACTTAGGTGCATCGGGAATGCAGCGATGTCTCCTCCGTTTTTCTGGCACGCCCTCGTGGGCCGTCGTTTCTATCTCTCAATCGGCGTTTATGGTGTTTTTTTATTTTTTCATAGGAACGAACCAGCGGCATCGCCGCCGTCGTCGGCGAACAAAGCGGGATTCTTCATCGGCAAGAAAACTTCGCAGGAGAAATCGCGCCGCGCGGCGTCGCACGGACTTTGCGTTTTCGCCTCAGACTTCGACCATTATGTATTACGTGTAATTGCACGGTTACACGCGGTTGTGCCTAGCTGCAAAATAGATTTCGCACGTAGCGAGTCGCGGTGCGAACATTCCGCGACCTTATTTCGTAACAATTACATCATTATACGTTTTGCAATGTGTATCGAATGAGAAAACGTCAAACGGACCCGCTGGAAAGTAACCATTTTCGTCGATTTATTTTGCGCGGCAATCAATTTTTGTTTATCATTTACGTGCGGCAACACAATAAACTTGCGATCTTTTATATACGTATTATTTTCACAATTGGCGTGTGTGCTCCAATATTGTAGACCTTTCAAATTATATTGAAAGATTAATTTTATCACGTCGCTTATATTGAAAGATTTAATTTTGTACATAAATGCAATAATAGCGCACTTTCGCATTTCGACATGAATTGTATTCTTTTTTTTTTTTTTACACGACGTGTAAAAATGTGAAAAAGAAACTCGAATCATTTTGCGCGTAGCCGATACGCAAGGATAAATCAGGTCAGATAAATGATCGTAGATCAAAGCACGATTTAATCGATTGAATTCCGATCACGTGGCGGAAGAGGGCTTGTTCGTATGATCGACGCATACCAGGGACGACGTGATTTTCACCTTGACCGTGAACAGGTCATTGTCCACTGGTTATTCCGGCATCACGATATGCATCAACTTTTCGGATCTGTTGGACTAATTAAAACATATTGCACTAGTGGACATAAATTAATTTACACACGTTTTAATCTGGATTATATATATAAATATATATATATACCGCCAATTTATATAATAAATTAGGATTTAACTAAGTATATAATTTATGATGAAATAAATTAGAATAGTGCTCCAAACGCGTAAAACTTTCGCCCTCAATATATTCCAATTTATGTGAAACAGTGTTTAACGAGTGTAATTTGCGAATACTGTTTGACAGGATTATAAATTAAGATATATCGAGAACGACAATTTCTCGTGAAAACATTGCGACATCGGATTAAGTTCCATAGATTGCCAATTTGTTTTGAAGATTCTGAGTAATAATTTGTGACGTTATACTACTTCGAAAATAATTTTCGAAGGTTTAGTGTTTGTAACAACAAGAACTAGGTCAAATTTGACGCGATATCTATTTTTAAAATAAGACTTGATTGGATATCTTATCATTTAAGAGTGTATGAGAAATTTTATACATAAAAATAAAAAAAAAATAGAAGAATTAATAAGTCAAAATTAAATTTTTACCATCCACGTTATTAAATTATTTCTGTTAGAGAATAATTAGTAACTAAGTATTGCATGTATGAAAAAAGTAAAAAGTCAGTATTTTCATAATGTTTAATCTTTATAAGTTTGGCAGAAACCTAGATGATATAAATTTCATCTGCCTTTTTTTTATTTTTGTTCTCTTGGTATTCTTCGCACTTCGTAGAACATATAAAATAAATTAATACGTATGGAAGGTTAACATTCGGAAATTAATTCTTCGATCATGCGTGTAGAAGTCGTATTAAACGGGAAATTGGAAGATTGAAAGATCGGAAGTGTTAAGAGGTAGCCAAGAGCGACGATAATCTAGCAAAAAAAAACGCGAGAAGTGTTTGACGATAGAAAATCTGCTCTCACCAGAAAATATGAAAAAAAATTCCGGAATTAGTATGTCACCGACGGTTTATAACTTCAGTCAGAAAGGAATTTGGTGTGTCTGAATTTAGAAAGGCAAAATTCGTCATAAATGGCTTAAAAACTAAATATTAATCATACATGATATTTAAGATGAAAATAAGTTATTAGCATATAAAAGGTCATGGTCAAATATTATATATCCTCAGTCTATATTTAAAATGTATTTTGGAGTTTAAAATAAGACTTTCGTAATTTGTGAAAAATGAATTTTAAAGCTATTCCGATCTATGTTTAATTCTCTACCAAATGTAGATATTTTTATATTTTCTGTCTTTTTTCTTTTTTTTTATTTATCTTATAAGATATCGGATTATAATCGCTAGAATATACATTTCATCAGTTACAATCTTGCAACTGACACGCGCAATCTAAGCAACGATGCTTATCACCTGCAGCGATAATTATCGTATTTCTAATGCAATAATCGAGATAGCTTGATGCAAAAACCAATGTAAAAAGTGAGGAGAGCCGTTCTCCGACTGATGCTTCTTCGTGCGACACGCTCTCGAGGACTTTCTGGCAGCATCCGAAGAGTCGAAGGTGAGCCCGCATCGACCATCCGCAGTAGTTCAAGGAGAGAGCGAACGAGAACGTGGCGTATATAAGAACAGTCGACGAAAGATAGGAGGGTGGGAACACAAATGAAGAAAAGCTGCAGTTCACTGTACCGTCGGAGGTGACGGCTTCTCCGGAGAGAAGAGGCTTCGAAATGTCGATTGGCAATTGACATTTATCGCGACCCCCGCGACCGTTCTAGACGAGATAATGAAAACTCTCTCGTCGCCCGGTCTTTCCTCGCCACGAGTGATTCGCGTTTTGCAATCGGTGATAAGTTTAGAGATTCGAGCGCCACGGTATTTATGGTACTCGATGGAAATGTCTCTTTCAGTCTCGTGAAGCATCAAGTAATGGACGTTCATAAATCCGCAGACCCACTTGAGCAGTGACCAGCGGGGTGCAAGCATGTAATAACAAATTGGCATTGAAAGTAACGCCGGTCTTTATTTGTAACAACAAACGATGTACATTTAATGCAACTGCTCTCCGCGGTGTGACCTAGAAGAGTGGCGAATGTGTATCCGAGCAGGGGCAATAATTTTTAACCGGCCAGCTACTTTTACTTAGCAACCGGTCGCTCCGCTCGATCGGCCAGTAAAAGATGAAGTCGATCGTAAGGATAACGAGGATACGTTTGGGCTTTACACCTAGGACACCTCAACAACGGGGCACGTAAGAAGGGGGAGGAACGGAGGAATGGAGAGGCTGACACCGCACGCACATCGCGAACATTACGAAAACTGGTTTCCTGCACGATTCCCTATTTATTTATTACACACGTACGATGGTGAACGTGTGCCCCCGTCGGCATCCCGGCGCGTGCATCTCGCCAAGGACTCGGCTCGAGTATTTAGAAATGCCATTGGGTTCTCTCGTGTCACAATGCCGAGGAAAATCCGGCCGAACTGTATATGTACATTTGGACATATTATATTTGTAGAATGCTCGGCGGGAAAGAAACATCCGATACGTTATGCGTTGCATTAAAACAATTATATGACATAAATTACGCGTGTCCGATTATAATCGATCTGTACTACTATTCCGTCTAACGACTCGAATATAATAATCTTTCTTTCATTGAGTAATGAAATACAATCACATGGATTAATGTTGATTCTATAAATTATAATTGTTCCTAACGCTGACGCTTTTTACAGCTCACCGTGTCATAATTATCGTGCAATTGAATTTTCAATGTTGCATAATTCTGGTATCACAAGTCAAACGCTCATCCCAGGTGGATAATCATCAAGTAGCAAGATTTTCATATTAGATTCCGCATTTCGTTGTGTGATTTCGTGATACTTTCATGACATCGATTCAACGGCCTGATAATTCGTACAATTCTGGCTTTTTTTTTTATTCGTTGGCATTGAAGAAGATCTATATTCTTTTGCACATGTCGCCGCACGCTCGTAACCTGAATTTGGAATAAACGTCTTTCGCCGCTATACGATGCAAATGCCTCGCGTAAGCATGTTATTTCGCCCGCAACGACACAAATAACCTTTGCTGCGTAAACCGCAAATTTATTGGTTGTTGAATGGATCATCATCGTCTCTAAGAGCCCCGAGGATACGTCTGTTAGAATAAGGCGGCGATTGAATCGCTAGAAAAATAGATGTATTTCTATCCGTCCCTTCTACGTTGAGATACAGCTTGGCATCTCGATTCAAACATCGGTGAACTATATTATTTGCGGAAAATGCACTTTCGGGGCCACGGCAATGGATTTCGCCGAAAGGTCAAACGCTTCGCGACACGCGGAAAACTCGTCGCGCCTCGCAGCACGCGCAGATGATACTACTCTTCCGGAAGGATTCATCTCATGGTTACGTACTTAAAGGAATTGAATCATTAACGATTTCACGGAATCGCGGGCAGGCAGTGAATTTTCGTGCGCTGGAAGCGATTCCGCGGTCACGTACGCATGAACATTACATATGAAATTATATCTCTCTCTTGCGCGAATAACTTTCCTCTTCCCACGCGCGGATATTCCGTTTTCAAGCGGAACTCTCTTTGGGCGTAACGTGTCTCCTTAACGGGGCTATACGTTGAATTTACTTTGTGAATACCCCAATACTCCTCGGTACGGCATTTTAAAATGGCACTTAAGTGCATCGTCAAGCGCGATTCCCGATGAAAGTAACGCAGAGCGAGTGACACTTTCTCAGGTTTATGAGTGCAAGGCTTCATTCGCAATCGCTTTCGGGACATCGTAACGTTTTCATGAGGATCATAAAAAGAAGCTTTATAAAAGATTCCGTTTTCACTTCTTGATGTGCAGTGATCAAAGTCACGGCTAGGACCTTGAATAGCGACACACTTGTGTTAAAGAGATTATCCTCATTATAATAATCGATATTTAAATATAAATCTTCTAAGGATTTAAGTGCTAATTCCCTTAAATGCCCAAAACAACGTTATAAATCCAGCTTTTAGATTCTACTATGCAGCATTCCTGATGCGATTTTTGTCCGCAGAAGAAGCCGCTAACCGGCGATCCGCCGAGTTTAAAAATGGTTTCCATGTCGGACAAGTCGATGGCGCAAAAATAAGGAATAAATAATGAAGCCAGGTAAAAAATAGAACCCGCGTGCAAACGATTAATTCTGCATTTCGTCCCACTCTCAACCCGTGTCCTATCTAAATCCTAGATTTTCATTTTGCCTTCCACAATACCGTTTTATACTTATAGATTTGAAGATTATACTACATTTATGTCCTTCGTTCGTTTAAGTCAGGTGATGTTTTACGAAGAATATTAACGTAATAATTGTTATTATAATAGTGTAAGAAACGCCGGACGTGTAATAATTTTTGCAGTTAAAGTGATAGTGAAATTCACAAATATAATACTCACGGGTTTTTCATTTTTTCTGACTGATAAAAAAACAGGACTTTGCTTCTTTCCTGAGGTCCTCTTGAGAGGTGGCAGCACGATCCGGAAGGTGAAAGTCCCACGATGAAGAGGGAAGGAGTGGTGGTGCACATATAGAGGGGCGGAGAGGGCGCGGCTTGTCCAGACGTTCTCTGTCCTGACGACGACGACGATGTCGCCGAAGTTGGTATTTCTGCTGGGATCCTTGTGTCTGTTCGCCAGTAAGTGCAATATATTTTATTTTCAATTTAATCGTGCAAAAATTTCTCGCGTCGCGACTCGGACGCCTATTTAAATTGCACCATTTCATATTCATTAAAGTCCGATTTTTAAATTTTAATTCATATAGTATACGTCAAATTTAATTTAACTAAACTACCGATGTAGTAAAGATATTAATGTAAAAATTGTTGAAACTCGTAAGAGTTTGAATATTTCGTAATAAAAGGAAATAGATGGCATCAGAAGAGATTAAAATCTTGGAAATTTTAAATAAAGATAAGGAAGTTTTTTTCAAATTGACATTGGTACCGTGCATTTTAAAAGGAAAGGAGAGAAAGAGAGACAGAGAAAAAAATAAAATCTACTTTGGAGAACCACTGTCGCTTTCCCCTCCCCCGTTGCCCTGACATTTTCAAGACTTTCTACTTCTACTGGAGTTCACCGACCCCTCCTTCGATCCGCGATCGCGAAGCGCACGCTCGTGTCGTGAACCGATCGTGACATTTTCAACGATTAATCGAATTCGCCTCCGCTTTGTCCCCGTGCGAAATGCCACGTTCAATTCCGCTTTGAAGTCCGTCTTTGATCACCGCCGATTGAGCCTAATAATTATTACAACGTTCATTACATTCTACTTCATTACATTCTACTGTCTACGGAAATATTCAGAAAGAATTTCAAAAAGCTTCACGTATAAGCCATTTAAAATTTAGGATGACTTTTATCCAAGAATATATACCTTTACTTATTGCAATATATTTTATATAATCTCTAGGAAATTTAATAATTGTTAAATGTTGTGACTATCATCCGAAGAAGCTATAAATTGAATTTAATATAAAGTGAATTGTGTGACTCACACTTACGAAATGCAAAATGAGCATTTATTAATAAATCATATTCCTGTCTGCAGGGACACAGGTCAGAGCGCAAGATGAGGAAGGCGGCGATGGGATTGACCCAAACGCCGAGGAACTTTGTCAGGACAGGCCGGGCGACGAATACTTTCGCTTGAGCACTGAAGGAGACTGTCGAGATGTCGTGAGGTAAGCCGCCGTATTATTTCATCCGCGAATGCAGGATCGGATCAAGCCACTTCATTGCAGCACTGTCCTGAACAGAATAATATTATATAAACTTATATTTCAAAGAGTAATAAAAATTTAAGCACCGGTTTCCAAGAACTTGAAAAACACCGGCGAGTTGTCTCCGCGCTTTATATGATTATAATTACATCGCTTTATATAATGCGTTTGATTTACAGCAACCGTGGGTGAATGGAATCGCGTAAAGTGAATCAAGTTTTAAATAAAAAAGCTAACTCGCTGACTCACTTCCGTCTGTACCTCGACTTATATCACTGACTCTACCAGTCGCCAGGAAGCAGACTTGTCAGACTCAATCACTGTACTTTCTCCGGATCGCGCCGGTTCTAATCTCGCTAATTTAATCCTATTCGCCCACTTTTATTCACGAGAACTTTGCGAAAATTGTTAATTGTCCGTGAAAGAACGCAGGAAGCGAGACGCATGCTATATTTTTCTATCTTTCGTTCGGCAGTAGGATAGAGAATGTAAGTCCCAAGGGCATCCGGTTTTGATAGAACGCATAATAAATAGATGACCGGAATGCAGATGACGATTATCGGTTAAAAAATAACGTCGATTATTTATTCATTGATCCAGGATGTAATTTGATCAAGAATGCATCGATCAAATTTTCTAGGGCTCAAGGCGATCTGATAGATGCAGCCCCGAGACCAGCTTAACATTTCCCTTGCCATTTGATATTTTTTTATAATCGACACGAATAGCTTTCCTTTATCGCATTCCTAATACAGCAATCATTGCGCTTTCATTTATGCAACGACTTTCATTCACGCGAGTACGATCAAAACCTAAAATCATATTAGCCGAACACAATAGAACAAAATAGAAGTGCATAAACTCTATATTACTCATATTATCGTCGCAACAATGGCTCATGCGTAGCATCATAATTTATATAATATGTCACTGTAATGTCATATGCTTGTTTACTGTAAACGTATTGTTTCATCTCTATTATATTTTGCACTTAATTATTTCGCGAATCAAAGGGAAGTTCGAAATTACTGCTCGCGTTCGAGGCTACTGCACGTGCGTGGGAAAAGATTTTCGATATGAGAATGATCTTAGGTGCGACAAAGCCAGCGAGATCGGCGTGACCAGGCTGGCGACGGTGCGGTGCCCCACGGGTCTCGCATTCGACATCGAGCGACAGACCTGCGACTGGAAGACGAACGTGAAGAACTGCGATCAGCTCGAGAGTAAGAGAACGTCATGTCTTTTTCCCTAGTTAGACTCACGCAGGCACCCTTTGTTTTCTGTCCCGGCTCCGCCAGGTGTACAAGGTCCGGCCTGAAGCAAATCACGTGTCCCAGCGGACTGGCCTTTGACTTGGACAAACAGACCTGCGACTGGAAGGGCAAAGTCACCAACTGTGACAAGCTCGAGAGTAAGTCGGAGAATCGGCGATGGCGACCGCCAATCTCGCCGGTTAAATCGCCGATTCCCCTCGTAGACTCGCAACGTAGCACGCACCGTTCGTATCATTAGAACTAACGCATGATCGTCTTCACGCACTTTACGCAGCCTCGTCCACGATGCGTAGCGATCGTGAACGTCTCTGAATGCTTATCGAGAGTTACCAACCCAAAGAAGAAATATAGTTATCGTTGGAAATTCAATTTTCTCGAATTGCTCGAAAATATCTCTGCTGAATCGATCACAACTTTGTAGGCCGATAAGGCCATTAGTCAATTACAAAGCAACAAGTCGCTTCGTTTAATCACGATACGGGGCATTACGCAACCGTTTTCATTACGTAAACCACGTGGCTCGAAAAAGCCAACTATGCGAAACTTTCCAACGACGTGCGATGCTATTAAACCGGAAAGCGCGCATTAACATGACGACGGGATTCGACGCGAGATTGATCGCGAGAGAGGGAACAAGGGGGGGATTTTTACTTTCAAGCGAAGAGCGATTAACGATCGAAAATGCTCGGATCCTGATACTTTCGAGAGACGTTTCTCGCCCGCCGCGGGGATTTCTCGTCCGACCACTTTCGTCCTGAAGCTCGAGGTGAGTCTCGACTGGCGGACTGGTTTCGATTTTCAGCGAAAGTATCGGCCCAGCGGGGCCTCATTCTATACCTCATCGTTTCGAGCAAAATGAAAACGTTTCAGAGACGCTCTACGGTCGTGAAAACATCGAGCCTCGCGAACGACTAACCCGGTTTCGAATCCTCAAAACTATCTCTCGTATTTTTCTCATGCATTTCCACGACTCACCGCGCATATGACTAACAAAACTGCACTTTCCAATGGAGTTGGACGAAGAGACCAGTGTTCTCGATTCCGTTCCGGTTTAACTAATAGTCCATCGTCCTCATTTCAGCTATTTAAAAGATGGTTATTAAACATTTTATACGTGTATCAATTAACTTTTCTTTTCTTTATAATCACGTTGTGAATTCCTTTTGCTTAGGGAAAAAGAATCTCTCTTTTCGCGGAAGGCAATTTCAACTCACGCTAATTCCGCAAGTGAGTTAACCGAAGTTTAATGAGATATTTGATTCTTGCGGTTTCGTCCAATTTCGATTTTTACTGGACTTGCTGTCGGCTTAACGTCGGTCTGTCGTCAAATCGTTAACACTGTGTTGCGTGCCAGTGTGCACGCGGAAGACTATTACGCTTCCGCGTTACGACACTGTTCTCTTGTGAGCGGCGATAACCGGTAGCGAAATATTTATCTCGCGTAAACATTTATTAGACATATCTCGTTTTAACGATTGAGAGGCATTTATCTTTGAGTGACAGCGTTCGAAGTCAGTTACTGAGTAAGCGGATCTCGCGCTAAGCGATTTCCGCCGTAAGAGATCACGGGAGAAAAAGCAACGTTTGCGCAAAAACATGCATAACGTCGTATGTTGCAATTCGCGCATTGATAATCTGTCTGCTTCGGAGATAATCACGATTTTTGCACCGGTGTTTCAAAATATAATTCCGTTTAGCGTTGAACGCACCGCTGCGTTCGATTCTCATTCCACTGGATACGAACTTTGTATTAGATAAATTAATTCAAATATCTCACACAAACAGCCATTAGATAAATTAATTCTAATATTTCAAACGGCTATTAGATAAATTTAAAAAAGAAATTGATAAATTAATGCATCGGAACACAATCGCGATATATATTTCGCATTGTACATTATCGCCACTGTAAATTTCAAATGTCACGATCTTTTTGCAGTTCGTATAACGAATTAACATTGGCACGCAATTATTTTCTAACATTTAGCGATCTCCCTTCTCCCCCTAATTCGCTCCAGGTACGAGGTTGCACGTATTCGTTCGCCGATCTTTCTCTCTACATCCAGATCGGTTTCGCTTCGGCGATTTGGCCTCCTTACAGGAGTAGCTCCTCGCTACTCGGCCAGCCGTCTGACGGGCTCGCTTTTACTACTGAAGTCTCGAAATACGCGCGTGATCATTTCGATCGTTAATCTCATAGAGAGAGAGAAAGAGAGAGAGAGAGATTCCTCTTTCGTCAGTAATTCTCGTCTCATGTCCGTTACACGACGAGACTTTTTTTCACATCCATTTCGGTAATTTCAATCGGTCGCAGCTGTCGATCAGTAAACAGGATGTCGCACTTTCTTTTGATGCAAACGGTAGTTAAGCTGAAAAGTATAGGAACAAGAATCATCAATTTCCAAGTAATGGAAGATTATGGAAAAAATTTTAACAAATCTTCACGAATCGAATCTTCACAAATGCAAGTAAATAACAAAAAGAGAGGACATTATTCATTCACGTTCATCAATTAATCTGAAAATCGCGACATCACCAAACATGCCAAATTCCTCCATGTCCACGCTGCTTTACACTCTAATTTAATTTTGCAATATATAGTTGTTCGCTCGCTCCTCTAGTTTCGTTCGCACCATCACATTTCCAAAGCTCATTTTTTTTTCTCTTTCTTTCTTTCTCTCTGCCTCTCTCATTCTCTCATATACGCGAATAGCGGCTTGCGTGCATCGCTGCCAGTCGACGAGGCAGACAAATGCCGAGTCAAAGTTTATCTTTGGAGTCGCCGTCGGGCGAAAGACAAATAGTCTTCCTGCGAGAATCGGTAAAGAGGTTGCAGGACGAATCGTATACATTTATCCTTTCGTGGGCAATGAAACGAAAAGCTTTGAGAAGCGTTGACCGACGAAATGCGCACTTTGTGCGGCAAGTGTAAAGAAAAAAGACTGGTGGACAAAAATAAAAGGGAACGACACAAACGAGACGAGACGAAAGCCATTCCAGAGAATCAAAATAAGAAAAAAAAGAAACTCGGAGGGCAGTAGCGTAGGAACGAGCGCGTCTGTCAAGTTCTCTTCTCCGTAAGAATTGCGTTCTCCTCTCCGTAAGAATTGCGAGAGCTCGAAATCCTTGAGCTGCCTGTATATACATATGTATGTACTCCGCCATTACACGTTAAAAGATACACAGAGTAGAGATTTAATATGTCACTGTTCACTAAGGTGATAAGGTAGGCTGCGGAAATTGGGTGGCACGAATTAATTCAGCACGACCTCCCCCAGCTTAACCGTTTTGTTTTGCATCTTCGTACTCGCCAAGTCTACTGTGCCGAACAACACACGATTCCTACGCTGCTGCGTGTAAATAAAACGGGGAACAGTGGCAGTCGGGCCTTGATTACACCTGTAGCTGGTCACGTGAATTACTTAGAGCACCAACAGCAGTTAGAATTTCATATAGTATTCAGTAGACAGCCATAAAGTGCCTATTACTCTTAATTGCTTTGATTATACGATCGGTCTAGCTCTTCACGCGATTTACGTAGAGCATGATAACGATAACGATCTCGATCAATACTCTTTGAAACATATATTACAACATCTTTCGTCTATTTTATTGTAATTAATGATGATCGATTTAGTTTTAAGCGGTCCCTAATAAAGAGAATAGCGCTCTGATGAAAGTCGTGAACAGTAATTAATTGATACATAATTGATTGATTGAAAGCATAATAAATATTTTAATGTACTAGGCATTTTATGGGCGTCCCATTGATACTCAATGGATTCCTGCTCGATATCTTGAATGGTAATCAATTTGCGGACGAGCGTCGTGCGGTTTAACAGAGATTGCATTTTACAGAGCCGCGTAAGGTCTTGCCCATCCTCAAAACCGACGAACCCGTTTGCCCGGAGGGGAAATTGTCGTGCGGTAACGGCGAATGCGTCGACAAGGAACTCTTCTGTAATGGCAAGCCCGATTGCAAGGACGAGTCCGACGAGAACGCCTGCAGTAAGTGTTGCAACGTACTACGTTCGCCTACCGCGATCATGTGATGTTAACATGAGCCGATCCCAGATTTGGATAACAATCATGTTGTGCAATAGAATCGTCGAGCGTAATTGTTAAGGTATTGAAGTAGATGTATGATTTTATAACTTCAATATCAAGACAACTCGACACGTACTTAAGTGGCGTTTTGAGTTAAATTCTTCTTAAAGAACACCCCAAAAAAGTATTTTACGTTTAAAGTCATTTTTCCTATAATCTCATATTCTAAAGCTTACTGTTTTACATCAAATATTCCTCTTTCAATTAAAGTGAAAGATTTTTCTCTCTTAAACTCTTGTTTATATTATTTTTCTCTTGATTTCAAAGGAATTCTTTTGAGGTCAATATAAGAGTCAATAAAATCCTCTTTAGAGGATCCATTAAAATTATATTAAAATTTTTTTGGGGGTAAAATTATGTTAATATTTTTAATGATTGATGGTTAATATGGAAAAAAAAAACATTCGTGTTACAGCCGTGGAGACCGATCCCAATCGTGCCCCGGATTGCGATCCCACGCAATGCGTCTTGCCCGATTGCTACTGTTCGGCCGATGGTACTCGTATACCCGGGAACATCGATCCTCAGCAAGTGCCGCAGATGATTACAATCACTTTCAACGGAGCCGTGAACGTGGACAATATCGATCTCTACGAAGAGGTCTTCAACGGGCAACGCCAGAACCCGAACGGCTGCCAAATCCGCGGTACGTTCTTCGTCTCTCACAAGTACACCAACTATTCGGCGGTGCAGGATCTTCATCGACGCGGCCATGAGATCGCGGTGTTCTCGTTGACACACAAGGAGGATCCGCAATATTGGAGCCAGGGTTCGTACGATGACTGGCTGGCAGAGATGGCCGGTGCCAGGCTGATCATCGAACGTTTCGCCAACATCACCGATGGCTCCATCATCGGCGTACGGGCACCTTACCTCAGAGTCGGCGGTAACAAGCAATTCGAGATGATGGCCGACCAGTTCTTTGTGTACGATGCCTCCATTACGGCGTCTCTGGGACGTGTGCCAATTTGGCCGTATACGTTGTACTTCAGGATGCCTCACAGATGCAATGGCAATGGCGGTAATTGCCCGTCGAGGTCGCATCCAGTCTGGGAGATGGTGATGAACGAGCTGGACCGTAGGGATGATCCCACCTTCGACGAATCCCTGCCGGGTTGTCACATGGTCGACTCTTGCTCCAACATCCAGTCCGGCGAACAGTTTGCTCGTCTGCTCAGACACAATTTCAATAGGCATTTCAACAGCAACCGGGCGCCACTCGGTCTGCACTTCCATGCATCCTGGTTGAAGAGTAAGAAGGAGTATAAGGAAGAGTTGATCAAGTTTATTGAGGAAATGATTGCCAGGAGCGACGTGTACTTCGTTACTATGGTGCAGGTGAGAGATCGAGCTTGCACTTTTAACAATCTCGAATACATTCGTATATTATTTTCATAAATTTTCATATGTCGTTTCTCTTCCAGGTGATTAAATGGATGCAGCAGCCCACTGAGCTCTCCGCGCTTAGAGATTTCCAGGATTGGAAGGAGACTTGTGACGAAAAGGGTTTACCTTACTGTTCGTTGCCCAATGCTTGCCCTCTGACGACCAGGGAGCTACCCGGTGAGACTCTGCGTCTTTTCACCTGTATGGAGTGTCCCAACAACTATCCATGGCTGCTGGACCCGACCGGCGACGGCTTCTCCGCGAGAAAGTGATTTATCATCCGCGAAACGAACGACGTGCCGACGCGTCGACCGGCCGCGCGATTCGGTTATCAAAGATCGATCGTTTTTTCGGCAAGTCCGGAAATCACGTCGGATAAAATGTGGTAATCGACCACGGCGAATCGAGAAACGAGGGCGCAGCTCTGAAAGACACGGAGAAAGCAATCGGGCGACGGGCGCGTTAAGACGCGAGATTTCGGGTGAGATCTCGTCTTATCACAATTAGAAAGCGTCATCTTGACCACCTGACGATCGAGCCGTAACACTAATATTAAAGTGGAGCGAAGCGCTTCTGCTTTCGCAAGGGAAAACGCACCACGCCCGGTTTCTCTTCCGCGACTCGACTATAACTACGATTATTATTTATATAAATTAGGATCGATAAAACACATATCGCCGCATACGGTCGTGTATCGATTTCTCGTAGAAAATATCACCGCGTACGATCGCCGACGATACTTGCGGGAAAAAGCTCTTTTCTTTTCTTTTCTATCCGTGCGACGAGAGCGGCGAGTTACGTCTTGCGATGCGATTTTCGAAGATCGATGCTCGACAAGAACGAGATACGTAATCCCGGAGATAATCCCTACTTGTACATACCACCGGATCCTTGCCCTCCTCCCTTTCCTCAAATTCTCGTTCTTTCGTTTTCTGGAGATTTATACATACGATAATATAGATTCTCGCGGCCGCATGCGAAAGATGAAAAGCTATCATCCCGTGCCTCTCTGAATATGTACTCCTTAGAGTTTAAGCAACGCGCGACATTCTAAGTACATAATATTTAGTGTCCTTATAATATTTTCGAATAAAAATTGTACGTACAAAAATATGCGTATTACATATTGGTTGACCCCCGCAATATTCATGTATAATATATTTTATAATAACTATAGTATAATATATAATAATTAGTTAATAATTAATTATATTCAAAACTTTTAATACGAAAAGATCACAATACCTTTAGGGTTAAAAAAATCAAATCACTTAAAATTTACGAGTTTAAGCTAATAATTGAATAACTAAATCTAAATATCTACTGTAACATAAAAATCTGTGAAGATTGGTAATTTTTTGTGTCATATAATATTTAATCCTATGCAAGAATATTATTAGAAATTATTTCTAATGTCTGCATTTTAAAGAATTAGTTTTAACTTTAATTTAGCCGTTATATATTTTGTGGGATGAAATGTTTAGTTTCTCTTTCAGAATATAATTAAATATTCTCATTATTAACTACTACAACAAGATATAAGAGAGACTGGTTAAAATTAGACAAAAAGAGATTCAACATTGCTTCAAAAAATTAAAAAATTTATTGCTGCTACGAAATATTTGATAATTATCAAATCTTTTATTTTATTTATTTTTTAAAATAATATTTCAATCCTTTATTAATATTTTTAAAATAATTTTTAATAGTTTTTCTATTAAATATTTATTAACAATTAGTATCATTTGAATAACAAAGTTATTTTTACTGAAGAAAAATGTCCTTTCTTAGGCACTTATTAATATTTAATGACTGTTTTATATTTCATAATTTAGCACTTTTTATTCCTTACTATATACATATATACATATATACATTTCATACGATCACATCAAATAAAGATCTATGCTTTTCTGAAATGCAAAACGCAGAAAATCCATTTTTGAGATAGATCATTTATGTCGATTTTTCGTTGAGTTATAGCTACATAGTTTTGAAAATCTAACTTGCATATATAATTTATGAATAAATGCAGCGAGCATGCTATGTACAACGCGTATGTGTAAACACGTGTTTACAACTTCTACTAGCTGATCAGCTGATCAATAGTAGTCACGTTTATCACGATTAAAGAATCGAGCAGGACGCGCACCATCCATATTTATTTCTAATGTAATCAAGATTACAGATTGATATAATCTACATCCTTAGATAAAAAGATCGCAGCAAGCTACGTTTGATCTCATTTTAAAACGAATGCATTAAATCCAACACCAATATAAAGAAGGAAATGTATTATTTCGATCAAAAGAAGAATTTATACAAATTAATTTATTATTAATATTTCTTTGTATGAAATCTTTTTGCGATTGGAAGAATAATACATTTGTAATAATACTTGTAATTCAATAAATTGAAATACAAAGAAAAGTTATTATTTTTATTTATTGTTGCATTTTCCCTTAATGTTCGTAAAGCGAACATCTACCTCATTTTCATCGTCAATATGAGAACATAAAAATATTTCATTTAGAACATAGATGAAAACGTAAGAAAATATATATTTGGTGGAGCGGAGGGATGGGTGAAATTTTTCTCGAAAACTCGCTCTTAGTGAGATAGTTTGAATTAAAAAAAAGCGTTTTTTTTTTTTAAGAAAACGGCGTGTACGACCTGGTAAAAAAGCTTGAAAAAAATTTTTCAGGGATGATTTTGAAAGGTCTTGAATCAAGCTTTCAAATTCTTTTCGCAAAATCATTCTACGGTCTCTAATTAAAAAACTGTACTGATTTGAAGAAAAGAAAAAAATTTTTAATTTTTGCATTTTTGTTTTCCTGTTTAAAGGAATGAAAAAATAAAAAAATCGAATGTATGCAATGCAATGTCTTGATTCAAGCTTGAAAATGCAAGTTTCTGTAACTCAACTGTGGCTGAAGTTATAAAACTTTTCATAACGAGTAAAATTGACTTCAGGTGGGCAAAAGCTATTGACCGGTACTGTATGTATATCTTACGTACGAGCGTAATATAGGATAATAGATATTTTAATATTGAAGCGATAATTTTATGAGTTATTTTGTTTTTTAATTGTTGAATTCGAAATAGAACAAAAAATTTTTTGTAAAATAATAATGTGTAATTATTTTAATATACATAATTATGTTGATGAGATTCGGAGATTAGGCTTGTCATTAATTTACATGTACAAATATACATGTGAATTCATATAGCTATTTCAATCTGTGACAAAGTACATTTTATTTACAAATTTCTCATTTGCACTGTCAATCTCTTTCTCTCTTTCTCTCTCTCTCTCTCTCTCTCTCTCTCTCTCTCTNTCTCTCTCTCTCTCTCTCTCTCTCTCTCTCTCTCTCTCTCTCTCTCTCTCTCTCTCTCTCTCTCTCTCTCTCTCTCTCTCTCTCTCTCTCTCGACTAGGTATATTACAACTGTTATATATGCATTTTAGACCAATATAAACATTTTAAAAATAATAAATAAATTAGAAGTAGTTCAATTGGAGAAATCAAAAAGTATTATAAAGTGTGTATAAATGATAAATTTATTTTAACATATTGTACTTTAAAATAAAATTGAATCCCTTTCGTTTAAAATAAAATATAAAAAATATTTATATGTTCTAAACATTTTCTCCATATGATCAGAGCACAGTAACTTCTCCTAAATATTCTTCTGTGTTCTTAAATTCGCGCAAGAACATAAAAAGTTCACATTGTTAGCAATACGTGTAATAATTTTTATTATATCAAAAATATATATGGATAAAATATTTGTTGTATCAAATTATACATATATTAAAAATTACCAGAAAATAATATTTTTATTTTGACGACTTATCATAAAATAGATTTCTATCTTTTGTCTAATTTTATATATCTTTCTATCTAACTTAATTTTATATTTCTGAAGAAATCTTCAGTATAATGTAAATAATGTAAATAAAAATAGTAAAATTTAATTAATATTAAATTCATAGTTTAAATTAATCAACAAAGAATTTATATTCTTTCATTCATTAACATTCATTAAAAAAATAAATAAACATAATTTATAAACTAAATTGTTAGCAAAGATATATGTAGCTAGGTTTCGACACAGTTTTTATTTTTCAATCTTTGCCTACCGAGCATGCTAGCTACTTTGTCGGCCTGAATATATTCGTTTGTTAAATTATCGATCGACAATGAAGTAAGATTAAATATTATCCACTTCAGATAATCTAGTGATTATTATTGCAGTTTCGGATCAAGTAGTACTCTATTCTGTTTATGATTTGAAACGAAGAGCAATATACTTTATCGATGATGGAAAAATCAGGAAAGTCTATTATTAATTTTTTTGTATTGTTGCTGCCACTTTTAGCTGCTAAAGAAATTTTTAGTATAAGTTATCTTATACCGATTTTGAATTGAATTGAATTGATGAAAGCAGAAGTATATTATATATTATTATATTACATACAAAAATAAAGAAATATTAACATTTAAGAGAGTTTTATATTCCAGACTTAAATTTATATTATCAGACTAAATATTATAATAATAATAAAATTTTCTAACAATAATAAAAGTCTATTAGAAATTATCAAAAATCACACAACTTTTAATAAAGAAAATATTTAAAGATATTTTAAGGATATTTATTATTGCTGATAATATTTATTTATGCTTATAATAATGACAAATAATAATAATAAGAAAATAACATCAAAAAGAATCAATGGAAGTGCCAAAAATAAATAACCAATGAAAAAGAAGATTCATTATGTATAAAATGCTGAAGGCAATATCCAAGATCGTCTTGAGTCAGACGTTAAGTGATCTTGAAATTCCATTCCATTAACGCAGCAAAATACAGCACCTCAAGATTGTACTTGAAACGATTGTACTTGAAAACAAGAATGTGAATATTATTTAAAAAACAAATTAAATAATATAACTCTTTATTATATTCATTACATTCATTATCAATGAATGTAAAAATATATTTAATTTTATTACATTCATTATGAATAAATATAATAAAATTAAATATATATTTTTTTATAGGGAATAGAAAAAACAACTCAAAACCAGACTTCAGGAGTACAAAAACAACATTGAATTAAATTCATCTAATTGTAAGTATTTTGTTATTTTGGAATATTTAAAGCTTGAACTATACTTTTGATTAGAAGAATGTAATTCTTGACTCGGAACCTTTCTTCACAAGAGAGACTCATTTCTGAGATAATATATATTAAAGAGCAAAGAAATGGGATCAATTCTACAATAATGATACGGAATTATTTAACGGTTTATATTTCAGCATTACCGAACTTGCTAACAATAAATTTTGAATATTTGATTCAGTCTATTAACATATTAATTTTTTAAATTATTTATTGCTGCAATATTATTATTGATTGTTAACTCACTCCTATGTATATTTGCTCAATCACTTACATATAATTAGATCTGACGATAACAGGAAACATTGGACTTTGAAAATATAAATCATTTACCATAATTCTGATTGTATTTCTGTTTTTAAAAATTTCATTGCTTCTTTATATTTTTATTTTTGGAAGATATTTTTACAAGACAATTTTTAAATCTATCATATTCCAATTCTATACTATTTAAAACTATTTCGTGACATAATATAATTTATACAACGTGACATAATATAATTTTTTGAATACATAAGACACCTGCGTTTTTGATTACCTCACATTTTAACTACTATTGGCTTAATCTATTCCCATCTCGAAGCAAAGAATCAATTAGCATATTAACCTTCGACTGCATTTATCTTTCGTATACCTACAATGTTTAATGTCACATAAACGTTTCAACTGTTAAGGCCTAAGTACAATGGAAAAGGAACAGAGAACAGATATTAGAGATAAGGAATTTTTAAACAAGGTTACAGCACATCCGAATGAAATTTCCGAACCGTGAAACCTTGCTATCGCTTATATTTTAACCTATCTATCGCTTATATTTTTATTGTGCTTTTAAACTGATCCTTATTCCTTGTTCTTATCTCTAATATCTGTTCCCTGTTCCTTATATTTTCCATTGTGCTTAGGCCTTTACTTTTTATTCAGTTAGTTTTACAATACTTTCAAACTTTTATATGATTTTTTTGTAAATCTATTATGATTTGCATAGTTCATTTAATAATTTGTATGTGATCCGTATAATAGTTCGTTTAATAATTTTTTATTATTTTTTACATTTTATAGTTTATTTGTTAGTTTTTTCTGTTCATATTCAGTTATCTCCGTTTTTCACATTCTTATTTTCATTTATTATATTGTTTTTAACTTTTTTGTGTGTGTATTTTTTTTAATTTAATATATATAGCTGAAGACACAGTGTAGAACGAAACGTTCCATTTATGTTTAAAAAATAATAAATAATAAATATGTAAAAAAAATAATTAATAAATTTAATTCTTATTTTGACGTTTATGTTTGTTCGTTTATTGGGCCTTGATTATTCCATACGATTTAGTAGGGGAAATATGGACAAAATGACATATACGGGTAAAATGACATACTATCATGAAAGGGATAGACAGCGCAGTGCGGGAGACGTGAGCGGGCGCTCGCTGCTCCTACTGCCATTGCCGTTCTCACGCCGCTCTCACGTCTCGCGCACCGCGCTGTCTATCCCTTCT